>JASVEL010002987.1:0-203215 GCA_032618575.1 Nicotiana noctiflora
GTGGATTGCCTACGTATCATGACCCCGCATGAATCAGACCGAGCGTAGTTCTTGCAAATTAATGCAAGAAATAAAGATATGTTTATTTGATTTTTTTTTTTTTTTTTGAAGGAAAAATTACAGAAACCGACTACAAACTTGAAAAACTTTCACATTTTGTATCGGAGATTTCTACAAAAAATAAGAATATTTTTGGCGTCAATTATGACTATTTCTACAAAATTGGCCACATAATGGCTTATTTGACAAAATGACTATTTTTGCAAAAATTATTTAAGAAAGATAAACTTGAAATTTTTTTTTTTTTTTTTTTTTTCCTGTGGCTCATGGGGCATCGTTCGGCATCACCATAAACCAACACAAGACTATTTTTCATAAATTGGCCATGTAATGGCTTATTTGGACAAAGTGGCTCTTTTTTTTGCAAAATTTTATTTAAGAAGATGCAAATTCAAAATTTTTATCCTGGGGCCTATGGGGCATCGTTCAGCACCGACACAGGCCAACACAAGACTGAGGAAGTTAAAATGCAAAAATGTGGCTATTTCAGCAAAATTTCGGCCATGTAATGGCTTATTTGATAAAGTGGTTATTTTTGTAAAGTTGAGTGATGACTCAAAACTTGATTTTTGCGGATACAGCCTTTCGACATTTCCGCGAGGGAATATTTCCAGGTTGTGTCCAAAATTATTTACAAATGACTCAAAGTGGCTATTCTTGCAAAAACAGCCTTCCGGTGTCTTTTTGAGGGACATTCGGCTTATTTTAAGCAAGAATAGCATCACCCGACTTATTCAAAAATTTGACATTTTTTGGTTATTTTTGCAAAAGGGGTGTGAACCCGAACTTGATTTTGCGGCTATGGCCTTGCAACATTTCCACAAGGAATATTTCAAGGTCGTGCCCGCAAATTATTAAAAATGATTCAGAGTGGCTATTTTTGCAAAAAACAGCCTTCCGGCGTCCTTTCGGAACATTCGGCTATTTCCAAAAACAGCGTCACTTCGATTTATTGAAAACTACAATTCGACATTTTTTATTTTTTGAAAGGGGTGGCCTTTCAACATTTCCATAAGGAATATTTCAAGGCCATTATTCAAAAAGAAAAGAGTCAAAGTGCCCATTTTTGTAAAAACAGCCTTCCGGCGTCCTTTCGAAACATTCGGCTATTTACAAAAACGGCATCACTTTGATTTTATTGACAAAAACACACACATTTTTTTTGATTTTTTAAAAAGGGTGGTTGGACCCGATGAGGGTTGCCTACGTATCCCACCTAATGGCGAGAATCAAACCTGCGTAGTTCGGTCAGATTATTTGACCAATTATTTTAACAAAAATTGTTCTACCTATTTTTTCAAATTTTCTTTTCAAGCAATCGACAATATTTTGATATCTAAAATTTCTTTTTTTTGTTTTCAGGAATTTAGCCAATCAGCATAATAGAACAAATAAATGCAACATATAGCATGCTCGGTCTTTTGGTTACCGGGTCACCTGTCCTAGACGGACCCAACCCCTGTGTTGAGTCCCCTAAGTCAGATATGATGCAAATAAACGTCCTAAATCTAGGCTCAATATCCTGATGTTTTCATCGGTACTAGACCGTGTACCCGAGCGGACAACTCGGATCGAGGATGGGGCTACGTACCGGTGACCCGCGGAGTCAATCGGCTTTGTAACTTATCCGGCCTCTTTTTTTCTTATTTTTGGTATTGACACTAACAGAAAGGGGAGTCTCAACCAGTAAGCACATCCCCGGAGATAAGAAGAGAAGGGTTTTCGGCACAATTTTTATATATACAGTTCACGTAATATCAAAGCGGTAAACATGTAGCACATTAATCAAAACATATAAGGAAATCGGATATAAGCAAAAACAGCAATTTTAACTGAGCTCGAATTCTTAAACCCCGAACCGAAGTTCTGGGTTACTTATCCCCAGCAGAGTCGCCAGAGCTGTCACACCTCCTTTTTTACACCGCACATAACGTAAAAAAACGTAAATAATGTGCCATATGTTTAATACTACACCCCGAGAAGGGATATAATAATAATCAGTGAAGGAGTTTTTCCACTTAAAGGACAGTCGGAACGGGATCAATTTATTTAATTATTTTCAGAGTCGCCACTTGGGAAAATAATGGTGTCCCAAGTCACCGGTTTAATCCCGAACCGAGGAAATTTATGACTCGGTAATACAGTCTGCGAAACTAGAAACCTGGATAAGGAATTCTGTTAACCCGGGCGAAGGTGTTAGGCACTCCCGGATTTCGTGGTTTTAGCACGGTCGCTCAACTGCAATTTTTGTTTCTATCTAATTTCTTTATATATTTTAAACTATGTGCTTTTAATACCCCGCTTTTAATTTTAGAAGAATTGCGACGTCACGAAAACACATTTCGAGTCACACCGCAACCAGTACGCCTGTGACTTTAACGTATTTCGGTTTCGCCGGGAGTAAGATTTGGGTCACATAAATGCGCACCCGTGATTAGGAAGGTATTATTATTAACTAACACGCCTAAAGTAATTTCGTGTTTGTGCTTTGCGAGGGCCATGAAATTTGCTAAATGGCACGCCCCGAATTCTAAGGATCAATTCATAATAAAAGAGGGCCACGCAATTTGTCATTTTGTTTGCGTACTGTGCACCTCAAATTATTCTACTCAAAAGTTTCAATGGGCTACAGGATTGTGGAATATCATTGAACAAATATAGTAAATTGATGAGTGTCTAAAATTACTACAACATCTTCACTACTATCATTCATTTTGAGGCCATCAACAACTTGCATTTATTCAATTTAATAAAAGTTGAACATATGCTAAACAATCTAAAACAAATTCAACTCTAAAATCATAGTTGGCACAAGAATGAAATTCCATTATTCTTTAGAAGGAAGGCCGGGTAAAATTCAGAAAATCATGTATATAACCAATACATCACTATAGAATATAGCATATATTTATTTGATCACGAAACGGCACAGAGCATTGCACGAGCCTTGGTTCGTTCATCCCCATATTTATATATGAGAGAAACCATGTGCTGGATATTATCTTGCAAGTGACTCATAAATAACAAGTCACGGGATGTTGAAAACTCATCCAAGATAGCATGGTGGTATATATCACAGTTAAGTCTTTAGACCCGGCCAGCACGTAATCAGAATCAGGGTCAATCATTTTCCTTAGTATGAGCAACATCAATTTCTCAAAGAAGACAAGATCAAACACAAAGGCAAATAACTATTTTTAACTAAACACGGACAGAAACATCATTTGAAAACAAAAGAATGTGCAAGAGTGTAGAATTGGACCTCGAGCAACAAATGAATGAAGCTTCTCGACACTGCCGGCGACCTCAAATCAGAACTAATTGAACAACAAATAAAATGACTGAAACAGGTCTGATGAAAGCTGAAAACCAATCAGCTAAAGCAGAAACAATGCGAACTACGAATGGATCTCGGACGGCTACTTCAATTCCGAACCTCCGCACGAATCAGACACAAAAATGATTCCAGATCAGTTCGTGAGCATGATTGTGTGTATGCTCGATCTAGAGATTAATGGTCGTTTTTGTGTTAAGAAGAAGAAGAAGCTCGGCTGGTCTTCTTTTTTTGTTGAAGATGAGAGTCGTTGCCTCCTTTTCTGTATTGCTGCCAGCTCCCCTTCAGTTGTAAAGTAGAAATGAGAGTTTTTTGCTCTTCAAATTGTCGAAGCAAATAATATCAGCTTGGGGAATTTTTGCTCTCCAAATTGCTGCGCCGCAGCTCTTTCTTTTTTTGTGTGTATCCTGTAGGTGTGTGTGTCCGTTGCTGTTGTTCTGCTCGCCCAGGAGCTGCCCTCTGCCTTGTTGTGTGCTCCCTGTTCGTTATGGAATCCAAGGAGTATAAGATAGAGACACGCTATTTGCGTGTCTCTTTTTTCCTTTGTTTATTAATTTTTTTTTTTTTTTTTGTATTTTTGCTTTATTTTATGAAAAAATTGAGAGATTAAACTAACAATTAAAACTATTTAATAGCCAATGTAGTAATTTCCAATTAAAATAATAAAATTCTATTTTTTATTTTTCTTTAATTGTTCTAAAATTAATTAATGCCTACTAAATGAGAAATTGATTTTCTAAATGTAAATACATATTTTTTGTATTATGATTTAACATGAATTAACACACAAATTGTAAAAATAAGGAAAAATTATTTATTTTGAATTTATGGGAATAACTCATATATAGGGTAAAAATCACGTGCTCACAATCCTTATACAACACCATTTCCTTATCGGAAATTAAAAATGCTATATATTCTTTTATACCTTTTAAATCCCCAGGACCAGATGGTCTTCATCCTTTTTTCTTTCAAAAGTATTGAAATTCTCTAAAATCCTCAGTGACATCTCTTTGTCATCAAGCTTCTAAAAGTGGTAAACTCCCAGATGGCATTAATGATACTTATCTATATCTTATTCCAAAAATTTCTAATGCGATCAATCTAAAGAACTTTCGGCCTATTGAATTATGTAACACTATCTATAAAACTATTACAAAAATCATAGCCAATAGATTAAAGCATTTTCTTGAAAATATTATCAGTCCTTATCTAGCTAGTTTTTTAAAATGTAGACATGCTAGTGATAATGCCATAATCATTCAGGAATTAATGCTTAAAATGCAAAAACAACTAGGCTCAAATACTAATATGGTCCTAAAAATAGATCTTCAAAAGACTTTTGACCATTTAGAATTGTCCTTTATATATAGAACTCTCAGACATTTCAAATTTCCTGCCAGAATCACTACCCTCATTATGAATTGTGTTGCCACAAAAAGAATATCTGTATTGGTAAATGGTAGCAAAAGCAAGTTTTTCTCCCCTAGCAAGGATATTAGACAAGGAGCCCTCTATCTCCATACATTTTTATCCTTTTTATGGAAATGCTATCAACTCAGATAAACCACAATGTAGATATTGGAGCTTGGGAACCTATAAGAATGGATAGCAAGCATTTCCATCTATCTCACATTTTATATGTAGATGATCTTACCCTAATGTGTAATATTGATAAGAAATCCCCTAATATTATTCTTCAATGCCTTAACTCATTCTATAGTTTATCGGGCCAGAAAATAATTTTTTCAAAATCAAAAATCATTATCTCAAAAAACTGTCTCAAACATACTTCCAACAGCATAACTAGACTCTTTAACATTAATATCAGCAATAGTTTTGGAAAATATCTAGGCTTCACAATCAGCAATAACAAACCTAAATCTTTCGACAATCAATTTATCCTAGATAATATGACTACTAGATTGGCCTTTTGGAAATAAAATTTTCTAAGCATCGCAGGAGGAACTACCCTAGCCTCTTCTGCCTTAAATAGTATTTTGAATCACGTCATGCAATATAATTACCTCCATATTAAAATTATCAAGAACATTGACAAAATTCAAAGAAATTTCATTTTGGGTTCTTCTAACACATCCAAAAAACTTCATGTAATAGCTTGGGATACTCTAACTAGGGATAGGAGTAATGAGGGCCTTGGTATTGTCGCGCACCCTTTTTCCTTGTGGAGTCCGGGTTTTGACATTCTTTGGGAATAACTCATTTATTTTTGGGAATTGGGTATGGTATTTGAAGAGTCGCCACCTAACGGTTTTAAGGTGCGTTAGAGCACCTTAAGTAAGTAACTTATAACACCGGTTTGCATTACCAGAGACTTGGGTAAGGGCTCGAAATAACCTTGAGGGGAAGGTGTTAGGCACCCCTTGTAGTCCACAACGGTGGGTCCCGACCAAACTCAAATTATGTGAATTAGTCTTATAAATGAATAAAGCAAATTAGACAAATTGGTTTCACATTTAAAACAAGGGGCAAAAGGGGTCCTAGGTTTTTTAGCCTACATGATCACCTCTATACAGTACCTGGTAAACATTCCTCAACTAGAGTGGTTAAACGTGGCATTAGCGCATAGGTCATCATATCCTTTTACTGTCCAATTACCCTTCTCTTAGTGGTTATATAAGCAATTTTAATTAAACAAACTCTATGTGTGCTTTACACGTCCCTTACTTATGGCACTAGAGGTGTTTAGGACCTCTAATTTAGGCAGTTCTAGACTTTCCTAAGGTACTTAAAGGAGAAATATCTAGGCGACAATTAAAACAATTAAGATTATCAAGTAAAGAACAATTAAGGGGGATCACATTTACCTCCACAAATAAGCAAACAACAGCATGTCTCAAACAACAAGACTTCAGATATTTTAGAAAGGTCCTAGAGCAGGAAATCAAGGGGGTCATGAAAAGCTGAACATATGTAGAATTGTGCCAAAGCGAGGTAATAGAGACTTAATCAGTTTGCCTACTGATTTTAGGACCTGTTGAATCTGACAGTTCATCAATAATTAAACAAAGCACATATTTATAAATTGCGGATTTTAACTACCTACAGGCTCGCCTAGGCATGTATCTGAGATGTCCAATAACATGATATCTAACTGTTAACCAGAATTCTAATAACCAATTTAAAACTAGGAGTTTGAGTTTATTATATCCTATAAACAAGTTTCCTTGGTGCGGAACATTACCGGGCTGGTTTTGAACATATTTATCTTTAGAACATGATATTTGGGTGTTGGGCTGCTTTTCAACGTATTTTCTCATTAACGTAGTAATTACTGATCTTACACGATGTAGGCGTGGTATTAAAGTGAATGTAATAACAGTCCTAAAGCATAATTTCAAACACGCATAAAAGAATGAATGTGTTTATTAGGCTTAGTAACCGAATTTCTAAGTGGTCATGATTATGCAGAAATTCAGAATTTTTCAGAACAAATGAATATATCTAACGCAAGCAAATAATCATAATAAGCCTAAGGATATGATTTCTACCGAGTTTCCCCATAAAAAAATATAAGAATCCCTCCCTTTTTACTAATTTACACAATACCTGTTTACAAGAATTATTATTACAGACCATATGAATTACTAAAGGAACAAACTATGCTATAGGGAGCCTAAATAGAGGCTCAAAGAATAAACATTGCCAACCAGGCCTTCAACTAATCCAAGATGCCATAGTCTCACAATGCCCAGAGAAGGTATCATGGTGTGTCAAAGTTCCCAAGGGCCTCAGGGACCCCGGGAAATGCTCACACCCAGATCCTTTCAAATATAGAAGTAGCTTTCTGTGCAATGTGGAAGTGCCAGCCCTAGTGTGCTAGAGTTCATAGAAATCTCATGGATTCTTAGGTAGTACACACATTGGAGGGGCATGATCCTAAATGTCCTAAGAGTAAAAGTGAGAGTGCTTGACATAGTAGGAACAACTTTAGGAAAATAGACCAGAAGTAAAAAATAGTTTAAAAGTGGAACACTTTAGGAGTGGAAACAATCTAGAGGTGAAAACGTACTAGGCACGAAAGCAATTTAAAGATGAAGAAATATTAAGATTGAAGACAGTTTGGGAACATTATAAAAAGTTCAGCAAACAGCAAGTAGAAGCCAATCATAGCACTTCATATTGCCCAGATCCAATATTAATTTGTTAATTAACCCTAGGTGAGGGTAAGTAATTTTACAGAGAGGATTCAGGGGTTGGGAATACAGGAAACTTAAATTATAAATACATAAAATAGGGTGAAAGTGAGAGCATATTGAGCAATAAGGACATGAAACAGACAAGTGATGATTGATATTCAATACCCAAATTCTTAGCATTCATTACAACATAGACTACTGATTTAAAGTCTTAACAAGAAAGTTATACTTAATGATAATCACAATGTCTTAAGGCAATAGATAGGGAAACATAAAATGTAGGAGCAGTCATGCTAACTCATAGAAGGGACAGTCTTAGACATAGAAGTAAACATGCAAGTTTTAAAGCAAAGACAGGAAAGATTGAAACTTAAACATGTTGATTAAGGTGATAAGCAGGAAAGGGCCAAAGTTAGACATAGCAGTAGACATGCTAATTGAAGTACATGAGAAATGTTGATTCAACAGCAGTAATAGATGAAAGAGAATATAGGTTCACGTTTCATGGTATATTAAATGACATTTGAAATAGAGATATACCAGTTGAAGGAAAAAAATATGAGATAAAAGGTATGCGGTATTCAGTAATCTCCTTGGCTTTCAGACAGCTAGACAAGAAATGAATACAAGTAGCAGAGATAGAAGTAAAGTGTGTGTGAGTGTATTTTATGAACTATTGCTCGGGTGTTTAAAAGGTAGAATGAGAGTGTATTTAGAACACTTAGAGAATAAAAAAATAAGGTAAAGAGAATCATAGTTCAATCGATTAGAATCAATCAACCAATTATAGAATAAATTCATACAGAGAAATCCGGAAAAGACCCCTTTAATTAGGAATACTCAAATAACGGTCAGAACTAGGGTTCAATTAAGGTAATAAATCAAAATCATAACATGTAAGAGTTAGGAATATCCCAAAACTACTGATAACTAATTAGGGCCAGTATAATCTATTAAGGTCACAAATAAGGAGACAAGTAAAATTCCAGCACACATTGAATCAATATAAAAATATCAAAGAATGTTGTTTTGACAAGAAAGATTGCTCAAACCCTAATAAAAATTAATCAAGCAAACATCGCAAAGAATACTGATTTTTTTAATAGGGTAAAGTTGTTCAAAACCTGAATAGAATCAATTAATACATTGGGTTGATAGAAAAATGAACAAATAATGAAGAACAAGTGGAGAAAAATCAGTGCAACAGAAAAAAACATCCAGAATTTATGTATATACATGAGAATCAGTCAAGATAGTGAAGAACGCTTAGTTAAACACTGAAATGTTAGAAAAACCCTTGAATAAAGTCTGGTACGAACACTAAATTCAGAATGAGTGAGTAAAATTGAAGCAATTAACAAGAACAAAAGATTTTCAAACGAAAATATCCAATAATAGTCGCATCCTTTTAGATCTACAAAGATCTGAATAGATTCGAATGGTAATGAAACTAGGGTTTTCAAAAAACAGTAGAGATGAAGAAACTCGATCTAAAACAAACTAAAATAGAAAAAAATCCACACTCACAAATGAAAATGGCCCTAGACTGGCTTGTAAACTAGTTTCGGACAAAAACTCAAGTTGAATCTCCTTGAGATTCTTTTAAGGATCCATATAATTGAACAACCAAGAGGTGTAGAAGCCTGGTAAAGGTTGGAAAACACACAAAAACTTTATATACGAGAGTTTTTGGCTGGACGGCGATTAGGATTAGGGTGTGATTGAGAGAGAAACAGAGTGGTTAGGGAATAAAGGCTGTGAAATCAGAGAGAATGAGGGGGTTAGGGCTTTGGTAGGCTTAATTATGGTAAGGGTTAATGTAGACTGTTGATCTAAAAGATCAACGACCACAATTGAAGGGGGCTATTGGGTCGGGTAGGTAAATTTGAGCATGGGGATGGGTTAAGTTTTAAAAGGGTTTAGGCTGGTTTAGGTCCATAAATTAAAGGCATTAAAGGGTTATTTGTTAAATAACTAATTAATTAATAAAATAATTTGTAAAAATAATTAAAATATTATACAAAATTTATTTTTGTGCATGAAGAATATTGTAAAACAATCACTCGATATTTAAAAATACAAATGCTATTTTTTGGTAAAATAATGTAATAATACATACATAGGTTATAACTGTAGTGTTATTATAATTATAACCCTAAAATAAAAATGTGGCTATTTGTAAAATAATTAAAGCATAATATAAATATAAATTGTAGAATTAGGTCATAAAAATGGTTATAAAGCCATTTTAATGAAATTAGTAATTATTTATATAACAAAAACTGCGATAAATAAATTAAAATTCTTAAAAAAATACCGAGGTTATAGAAAAATATTAATTGATTCTAATGCATTATTTGAAGTTACATATGCATTTTAAAAATATTATAGGAAAAAAATGGGTATCAACAGCTGTCCCTCTTTACTAGAGAAGGATGAAAGAGTTGTCGACTAAAGATATGATGACCAATTTGGACCGAGTAGAGTGAGCCGAGCTGCATAGGCCATACTCAGGTTTCTGAACTACCTACATATCCCTAGTTTTATAGGAATCAGGCCGTGTGTAGTTCTGGGCCCGACGATGAATGAAATCGATGGAATTGTTATAGGAATGGGAGCCAGTTTCATCAAAACATTCTTTTATGAAGAGTGATGTCGAATAGAGTTATGATTATGGATATGGAATGTAACGAAGGGGTTATAGGAAAGATATCTATACACACAGAGTAAGGTGGGTAATTGATGGGAATCGGTTATAATGGCAAAGTGAAAATGGTATGAGCGGAAACTGGAGCGAAGGTTGCTCATGTTTGATGAACGGTTACCTCCTGGATTACCTGAAAAACTTAACACACAATACATGCAAGTGTATAGATGATGCAAATTGCCTTTCGACCAAGAAAGATTGACTTCAGATAATGCAAATGACATCCTTGGACAATGATGTCCTGGGCCATGAAATAATGTTATCGGGCCATGAGAATGGTGCCTCTTAACCATGACGCCTTTGGATAATGATATGCAAGTTTGAGGGGTCCTCAGTCTATGGCAGGGTGTTTTCCAGCTATGAGGATGATTCCTACGGACTATGACGCCTTTGGATATGTTGGCTCTAAGTCAGGCCATGAAGTCCAGAGATGTGATACCAAAAGGTAATAACAAGGCAACATTTAGCCTCATGTAGGGTTGGCTATAAAAAGCTTAGCTCTGAGAGAAAAGATAATGCAGATTGAAGATGGAGCAGTCTTATGCAAAGGGAGACAATGCTTAGTCTCACGAGAAGGCGGTGCTTAGCCTTATGCAAATAGGGAGGCAGGGCTTAGCGCGAGATTATAGACATGGCTTAGTCTCATGCAAAGAGAAGGTGGTGCTTAGCCTTATGCAAATATAGTGGTAGGACTTAGCCTCATGCAAGGATCGAGACAAAGCTTAGTCTCATGCAAAAAGAAGGCAGTGCTTAGCCTTATGCAAATTTGGAGGTAGGGCTTAGCCTCATGCAAGATTTGAGACAGTTCTTAGTCTTATGCAAAGAGAAGGCAATGTTAGCCTTATGAAAATACGGAGGAAGGGCTTAGCCTCATGCAAGATTTGAGACAGGGCTTAGTCCCATGTAAAGAGAAGGCAATGCTTAGCCTTATGCAAATATGGAGTCAGGGCTTAGCCTCATGCACGATTTGAGACAGGGCTTGGTCTCACGCAAAGAGAAAGCAACGCTTAACCTTATGTAAATATAGAGGCAGGCTTTAGACTCATGCGTGAAGAGACATGGCTTAGTCTTATTCAAGGGGAAGGCAACTCTTAGCCCTATACATATATGGAGGCAAGGCTTAGCCTCAAGCACGATTGGAGATAGCGCTTAGTATCGTGCAAAGAGAAGGTTGTGCTTAGCCTTATTCAAATATGGAGGCAGGGCTTAGCCACATGCAAGATTTGAGATAGAGCTTAGTCTCAGGCAAAGAGAAGGCAATGCATAGCCTTATGCAACTATGGAGGCAGCGCTTAGCCTCATGCAGAGAATAAATAAGAATAGAATATTTCTTAGCTGGAGATATATTTGCGTCTGGTGGCCTAATCGTTAGGAATTTGGTATGTGTATGTTTAATGAATACTTCTATTATGTTCACCATGCCTGCATCCAAAGAAGAATTGTAAGTTTTGTAAGGGGAGGTTGGTTCGTGCCTTCGTTTGCTGGCTTTTTTCACTCTGTTCTGGAGGCCTTTGTTTGAGTTGCCCTAGGTAACACCCGACTATCACGGAAATAGTGATTGTAACACTTTTCAAAGACATTGAAGCTTTTCTTATTTTAGAATTTTGAGGGTCGTTCTCAAAATTCTGCCCCAGTTTGGTAAATGATCCTTCGGCTGTTTGCGTGTGAAAAAGCTTACTGACCTTTCTCCAAAATTTTGAGAATCCTTCTCAAAATTCTGCCCTAGTTTCTTAACCAATTTCTAATTGTCTGGCCGATGAAGGCATTGGCTGGACTTGCTCCAGAATTTTGAGGGTCCTCCTCAAAATTCTGCCCCAGTTTCTGGTTCTGGGGAAAAAAATTTATTATGATATAACCGAACCCACATGGTAGCCTATGTATCCCCTCTTAAATGGGAATCAGGTCAAGCGTAGTTTACTTATTTTGGATGAAGAAATGTAAACAATATAAACGTAGTATCTCTTGACTGCGTCCGAATTGATTGGTTTCCGCCAAACTTCCCCATCCATTACTACAAGTATGAGTGCTCCTCTTGTTTGTACCATGTGAACCATGTAAGGACCTTGCTAGTTGGGAGAGAATTTCCCTTTGGCTTCATCTTGATGCGGGAAGATCTTCTTAAGCGCCAATTGTCCTGGTGCAAATTTCTTTGAGTTTGACCTTTTAGTTGAAAGCTCTGGACATTCTGTTATGATAAAGCTGACCGTGACATACTCCGATCATTCTCTGTTCCTTGATAAGGTATAATTTCTTATAGCGGCTCCTTATCCATTCTACATCGCTGAGTTCGGCTTCTTGTATGATTCTTAAAGAAGGAATTTCTACCTCAGCTGAAATGACAACTTCAGTACAATAAACCAGCAAATATGGAGTCGCCCCAGTTGATGTGCAGACCGTAGTTCGGTACCTTAATAGTGCAAAGGGTAGCTTCTCGTGCCATTATTTGTAGTTTTCCACAATCTTCCTTAGTATCTTCTGGTAGCTTCTCGTGCCATTGTTTATGGTTTTCCACAATATTCCTTAGTATCTTCTTGATGTTTTTGTTATCAGCTTCCATATCTCCATTCATCTGAGGCCTGTAGAGTTTCTATGCTTGATTTTGAAGGTTTCACACATGGATTTCATCAGGTCACTGTTAAGATTGCGGCATTATCGGTGATAATGGACTTAGGAACTACGAATCGACAAATAATATGATCCTTGACAAAGTCTCCGACAAATTTCTTGGTTTTAATTTTGTAAGATGCATCATCTATCCATTTTATGAAATAGTCAATGGCCACCAAAATGAACTGGTGCCCGTTTGAAGCAATGGGCTTGATCAGATCGATGACATCCATTCCGTAGGCAGAAAAAATCTCAAGGTGCACTTGTTGCATTGAGCCCGTTTGGTAGTACCCTTATCATATCTGTATGTACTTGGCACTGGTGGCATTTCTGTAGGTACCGGATGCAATTTGTTTCCATAGTCATCCAAAAGTATCCAGTCCTGAGTATTTTCTTGGCTAAGACAAAGTCATTCGTATTTGGTCCACAAGTTTTGGGATGTACTTCCTCGAGCAGTCTGGAAGCTTCCTTTGCATCAACACACCATAATAACCCTAGATCAGGAGTTCTTCTATACAGGGTCCCTCCACTTAGGAAGAAGCTATTGGATAGCCTCTGCAGTATGCATTTCTGAGTGTGGTTTGCCTGCTCTGGTTCTCCTCTTGCCAAATATTCTTTGATATCGTCGAACCAAGGTTTTCCATCTGTTTCCTCTTTAACATAAGCATAGTAAGCTGGTTGATTGTGGATCCTCACGGGGATGGGATCTATGAAATTCTTGTCTAGATGTTGTATCATTGATGACAAAGTTTCCAGTGCATCTACAAACACATTTTGAATTCTAGGTACATGTTTGAATTATACATTTGTGAATCTTTTTATCAATTTAGATGCAAGTATGGTATTATTTTGGTGTTCTTCGTAGCTTATTCTACCTGAAACTGATATACGAGAGGATCCGAATTTCCAATTATGAGCAACTCTGGAACATTCATATCGATGCCCAAATTGAGCCCCATCATACAAGCCTCATATTCTGCCATATTGTTGGTGCACGGGAACCTAAGCTTTGCAGATACCGGGTAGTGTTGACCTGTCTCTTGTACCAAAACCACTTAAATGCCCACTCCTTTGAAATTTGAAGCTCCATCAAAGAACATCCTCCAACCGTAGTAAGATTCAGTAATGTCCTATCCTATGAATGATACTTCTTCAGTAGGAAAATACGTTTTCAAGGGTTTGTAGTCCCCTCCCACAAGATTTTCCGTAAGATGTTTTGCCAATGCTTGTTCTTTTACCGCCTTCTGAGTTACATAGACGATATCGAACTCACTTAATAGTATATACCACTTGTCTAACTTCCCGGTTGGCACGGGCTTCTGAAATATGTACTTCAGAGGGTCCATCCTTGATATGAGATATGTGGTGTAGGCAGAGAAGTAATGCCTCAATTTCTGAGTCGTCCAGGTCAAAGCAGGGAAAGCGTGTTCCAATAAAGAGTATCGTGCTTCGTAAGGTGTGAACTTCCTGCTCAAGTAGTATATGGCTTGATCCTTTATCACTATCTCATCATGTTGACCCAAAACACATCCGAAAGCTCCATATAATAAAGATAGATATAGTAACAAAGGTCTACCAGGTTCTAGCGAGACTAGGACTGGTGGTGTGGACAGGTAATCCTTTATTTTGTTGAAAGCTTTCTGAAAAACTTCTGTCTAACTCGTTTCAATATCTTTTCTCAACATTTTCAAGATGGGTTCACATATAATTGTGGACAGTGCTATGAAGTTGCTGATGTAGTTGAGACGCCCAAGGAAACTCATCACGTCCATTTTGCTCTTTGGTGGTTGTAACTCCTGTATAGCCTTAACTTTAGATGGGTCCAAATCGATTCACCGATTGCTGATAATGAATCCAAACGACTTCCCTGCGGAAACTCCGAATGCACATTTTGCGGGGTTCAATTTTGGATCGTATCTCCTCAACCTGTCAAAGAACTTCCTTAGGTTCGTTATGTGATCTGTGACCCTCCTGGATTTGATGATGACTTTGTCAACATACACCTCTATTTCCTTGTATATCATATCATGGACGATGATTTACATGGCTCTCATGTAAGTATCCCAAGCATTCTTTAGACCAAATGGCATCATCTTATAGCAGTATACCCCCTCGGTGTGACGAAAGCTATTTTCTCTGTGTCTTCTTCATCCATCCAGATCTGGTGATAACCCGCGAAGCAATCTACAAAGGACTAGAGTTCATGCTCGGTGCAATTTTTTATCAGGTTGTGTATATTTGGTAGTGGAAAGTCATCCTTGGGAGTTGCTCTGTTTAAGTCTCGATTCTCAACACACACCTTGAGTTTCCCATCTTTCTTTAGAACCGGTTCAATGATGGCTAACCGAGATGGGTACTCAACTACCCTGAGGACTTTGTCTTTGATTTGCTTAGTGACCTCTTCCTTGATTTTAAGGATCATGTCTGGTTTGAATTTTCTAAGTTTCTACTTTACTGGCGGGCACATTAGATTGGTAGACAATTTGTAAGCCACTATGGATGTGCTCAAACTGGTCATGTCATTATATAACCATGCAAAGATATCCTCATATTCCTTCAGGAAAAGAATGTATTCTTCCTTCTCTGGCAGTGATAAGTGAATGCTTATGCGAGTCTTCTTGACGATTTTGGTGTCTCCCAAACTTGTTGCTTCAGTTTCGTCCAGGTTGGACTTAGGTTTATTCTCAAAGTTCTCAAACTCTCTGACAACTTCCTCAGGTATTTCATATTTTTCCTCTGAGTCACTATCCTTATGTTGCATTGTCTCATTACATGTAATAGCCATTGGTTTATTAGGAAAAGTAATAATAACGACGTAGAAAGAAAAATGTGAAAGATAATAATGAAAAATAAATAACAATGCATTGATTAAATTTTGAAAGTATGCAAAATAATTACGGCACGATGAATCGAGCAATTATTTTGAACAAAATGCATCTTCAAAACAAAATTACTGAAAACATCTGAAATGCCTAGCATGGCTATATAAATAAATTAGGTTGAATACCAAGCTACCCAAGGACTTCGCGGGCCTCGGATGGTGCGGCAGTCCAAATTCGGAGAATGGCTCCTTTCTCCACAGTCTGAATGGTGAGGCCTTCTTCCTCATCCTCCTTAATTATCGCACTATAATCCATATCCTCACCCTCTAGGAATAAATTCCTCAACTCAGCTAAAGCTTCTTCCTTTGTTGTTCCCCATATTGTATTAGCCTGGTGAAAAGTATGACCCAGACGTAGCACTGGTTGCTCAATAAGGTAGTAAGGACCACACTATGGAGGTGACCAATCATTGTATTCTTGCCATGTATACTGATATCCGAGCCCGAAAGTTGTGCCATGACATTTCAGCTGGATCAATTTAGTAATGCCTTGGAGATCCTTTCCAAGCCCCTTTGCTGAGTTTGTACCCAGACCATGCTAGTATGCTTTCTATATTGTTACTCCACCATTTATCCTTCTCAAGTGCGTTGACATGTTTAATGTGATGATAAGCTTCTCCACCCAGCCTTCTTCTATTCTCAATGACCGGGACAATTTGATTGGTGTAAATAGGGTTACTCCCGTCTCTGTGAATGACTACCTCCTGGTGGTTCCACTCGAACTTCATGGCCTGGTGTAGTGTAAAATTCACAGCCCTAGCAGATCGACCAATAGAAGATTGTATGTAGCTGATATGTCAAGCACTTGGAATTCAATATCGAACTAGGTTGACCCCATCTGCAGTCAAAGGTTGATCTCCCCAATTATGGCCCTTTGAGACCCATCAAAGGCTTTCACATTTATACTTCTTGTACGTATCTCATGGAAATCTTTGCCCAATCTATTCATAGTAGTTAAAGGACAAACGTTGAGACTTGAGCCCCCATCTATTAGGACCTTGTCAATGAATTTGTCTTCAAACTGTACCGTGATATGTAGTGCCTTGTTGTGGCTTAACCCTTCAGGCGGTAGTTCGTCCTCATAGAAGGTGATCTTATGACTTTCCAACACTTGCCCTACCACGTTGGCCATTTCTGCACTGGAGATGTTGCTGGGCACGTAAGCTTCATTTAGCACTTTCATCAGGGCACTCGTATGTGTTTCCGAATTTTGTAGTAGTGACAAGATGGATATCTAGGTGGGAGTTTTGTTTAAATGATTGAGACTGAGTATTCCTCGCCTGTACTTTCCTCCAGAGATTATGTGGTCCAGTTTCAATGACAGGTTGCTTAGTAGCAGCCTCCTTGCTTGATCCTCCCAAGTGTTCGGGTGTATAGATCCTTCCTGTTTTGGTCATTTCTTACGCATCATCATGTTCTTCAATTTTTTCTTTTACTTTTGGCCTAGCTTCAACAATGTAATCCCACGGTATGGTGTTAGAATTGAAAGGAAGTGTGCTTGCTACTGTCACTGTGAAGGGTGCGGCCACTTCTACCTCAAATAGAACAGGTATGGCTGCAGGTTCTGCTACCTCTACTTCAAATAGAACCAATGTCGTTACCTCAACTTCAACTTCGACTACCGGCTGTATCTGTACCATAATAAGAGTGAGTATGACTGCGGTTTTAAATCATTGCCTTCCCGAATTAGCCCTATTGACCCCTTATGATCCCATTCTTCATCTGTCTCTATCACATGTACCCCATCACCCATATGATCTGGGAGAGGATTGTTGCAGACGTTTGGTGTAGTTTCCTTTGCATGTATGACCTTATTATGAATCATTGTCTGAATCTTAACTTTAAATGTCCGACACTCGTTAATGGTATGCTCTTTTATACCAGAATGATATGCACAGGTTTTGTTTGGGTTGACCCATTGAGATAAGTTCTTCACTGCCACAATAGGAATAGGAGGGATAACCAGTAGCCTTCAACCTTTCGTACAACTGATCGATGAGTTCAACAATAGAGGTGTATTGTCTGGGTGGTTTGCGATAAAAGTTAGGTCAGGGTTTTTGGTAATTTAGATGAGTTACATGTGAATAATAGTAGGCTGGATGGGTGTTATAAGTATGATAGGCGGTGGCGGGCTGAGAATTTTTAGGATATGAGGGTTGGTATGTGGTTGGAGGTGTTTGGTCTGTGAGTGGTGGTGTTTGATATGTGAGCGGAGATTTTGGGCCTTGAGCCACCATTACTACCCTCACTTATCTTTTCTTTGATATTCCTCCTGACTGTAATGCTTTGTTCGTGGCCTATAATTCCTCAAAATTTGTCACCATTCTGGTTTTGATACCTTCTTCAATACTTTCTCCAAGTTTGATGATATCAGACAGCTTGTGATTCTCAATGACCATTAGCCTTTCATAATACTGTGGGTCTTATGCCCTGATAAAGAACTTATTCATTTGTTCTTCTTTTAGTGTTGGTCTGACCTTGGCTGCTTCCGACCTCTACCGAGCAGCATACTCGTGGAAAGTCTTTGTTGGCTTCTTCTTTAAATTTTGGATGTAGAAGACATCCGGTACATTCTCCATATTGAACCTGAACAGGTCCGTAAATTGTGATACCATGCTCACCTAGTTGGCCCACTTCTTAGGGTTTTGGCTTATGTACCAAGACAGGGCAATCCGGTAAGACTTCTCAGAAGAGCTTCATACGGATCCTTTCATCTTTTAGACCCCCACGAGCTTGTCACAGTATGTTCAAATGAACCTTGGGATCACCTTTCGTCAAACATTTTGAACATGGGAGGTTTGTAACCCTCCAACAGTTCTACATCTAATTGTATGCAGAGATCCGCATAATTCAAACCGTCTACCCCTTTGCCTCATTCAACACCCTGAACTCGACTTGTCAATTTCTTGAGTTCCTCGGCCACGTTCTTGATAAGAAGGTCCTCCTTAGTGGATTCTGGTATATAAAAGCTTTGTTGAGTAGCGTGAGGTACAGTTTACACATATATAGGGTGGTTTTGGTGAGTGCCAGGGACTTGGTGTAGTGGTGGTTGTTGGTTGAGTTTTGAGGGTCGGGAATAGGTTGTGGTATGTTCTAAGGAGTGTGACAGGTAGTGACCTGTGGGTACTGGATTAGTTGATGATGGTGTTATGGTAGAGTTGGTATTGGTAAAGGATTGGGATTTTTGAGGTGAATTTGCGTATTAATGGGGTGCGAGAAGATTTTGTGGATGCTGTTTGCCGCATTTTAGTGAGGTGTTTAGTTTTTAGTATTTTTCTGGTTGATGTCAGGGACGTTCAGGGTGAGGGATAGGTTTACTAAGTTGTGGACCTGCTCAAGTTCTCCCTTTAACACCAGTATGTTTTGTTCCAACCGCAAAACCAAGTCATTTGGTGCCGGAGAATTCTGACCGTATGAAGTTTTTGCATTCTCAGTATTTTCATTTCGAATACCACTTATTTCATCCATCTTAGCTTTTCCTTTGCTTCTCGTATCTTGGATGAGGATGAGGTGGATGACCTCGAGATCTGGTGTGATATGCTGAGGATGCGAGTATGTGCAAACCAATCTTAGGGGACGGGAATAGTAAAGAATAAAGAAAACCAAAACTTAAACAAGTTAGTAAGGGATCTGAAAAGTTTGCAGTATATAAACACATATTGCGGGAATGTAAACTTGCGTTCTAATTTGCAGCCCCATTGTGCCCGAGGTAGGCCTAGCGACAAATAGATTTGGAGAAATTTAGTTCCAATAATTGTGAGCACGTGATTGTTGCCCTAAGCAAACAAATTCCAATATATAAAATAAAATAAGGTTTTTATGTGCAACTATGTGTTTAATTGAAATAATTGTGTGTTTGTTGTTGAAATAATTTGAAATTAAAAACTACAAAAAGAGTTAATTAGAAAATGACACAAAAATAAATAAAATTAGAGAAAATTAACAAAAAATACAAAAACTACCGGAAAAATAAAAGAAAAATGGCAAAAACGTCATAAAATACCAAAAAAATTAGGAAAAAATGGGAAAATAAAAGAAAAAAAACAACAATTGAAAAGGAATGTGAAAAGAGAAAATAAAATACAAAAGAAAAATACAAAGAAAATAAGTAAAATACAAGAAAATACACAAAATACAATAAAATTGGGCTGGAATTCAAATAAAGGCCCAAGTGTAACAGCCCAAAGGAATTGGCCGTCCAGTCCAAAGCCTGAATCAAAACGACGGCGTAAACGGCGATTGAATCTCAACCATTGATATATCAATCCAACGGATCTCATGAGGCGGTTTGAATAAAAAAGAAACGACATCGTGTAAAGGTTTTAATTTTGACCGTCCAAAAGTTGATCAGACGGATGCTGATAAGTCTCTTCAAAGAGTTTAAAACGACGTAGTATATTGAATTAATCCTCGCCGTCCATGTTTGGAGATCTAACGGACGCCAGGCTATCTATCATTAATTGAAACGATGTTGTTTTGAGAGAATTAATCTTGGCCATTGATCATAATTGATCCAAAGGCCACGATCACTCGTGCCCAAAGGGGTATAAAAGCCTCGTCTCATTCAGAGACCAATACATACATACATTCACACAACCCTAGCCGCCATATCTCTTCTTCTTCATCATCTTCAACATTTGTCTCCAATGGAGACTGGCTTGAGACCATGGCCCTTTCCGGCCAAAAACAACCTCAAACATCTTTTCTTTCACTCTCACACACCACGACCACCCCGAAAATCCTAGAAAACAATAAAAGCCCCATTTTCTTGAAAGTCCGGTCACCGGAACTTTTGCCGGTGACCTTCAACCTATGAATCAGATCCCCACTTTTACACCCTAAGACCACCTTGAAGAGGTCTTTCACCTCCTATAGGTGATTTGTTTCGAATAACCCCAGAATCGTTCGAATATTGAAAAGAAGTTCGCCATAACCATATCTCTGGCGAACACCCAAATGTAACCCACCCCCAAATACATCACAAATACACCCATAACACCTCTCTACCACTAAAAACCCAAAAATATACCCATTCGAGGAAATCTGGAAATCAGACTTAAAGTCTTTGAAAAATCTTGAAGCTTGGAAAAAAAAGAAAAAAAAAAGAAGAAAGAAACGAAAGAAGAAAAGAAAAAGAACAGGAGACAAATCCTGAAAGCTAAGTTTTCGTGCTCTTTGTCTTTTTTGCTTTTGTCTTCTAAAACTCTTGTATATGATTCCTTGCATGTTTTTTTTTGCTTATTTGTCTTCTAAAACTCCTGTATATGATTCTTTGCATGTTTTTGACTATTCGTCTTCCAAATCTTCTGTATATGATCCTTTGTATATTTTTGATTGTTAGTCTTCTGAATATTCTATTATTAGCCTATGGTAATCATGTCTTCTATCATGTTCTTTATTCATAACTAATCTATTTTAGCTCTTTAGGATTTTTTATAAGTTTAACACATGAATCTTGTTTAAATATGTTTCTTTATGTGATTTGTTCACTGTGCCTAGTCTGAAATTACGATTTGATTGATTGAGATTCAACCATTATCAAATTTCTCTCTGAGTTCTGGTTAATTGAAAAATGATTTATGATTAAGGTTATGTGTGCGATACAACATAAATTGGCTATATTTGTAATATGATTCATAGGTTAGACTATTCTGAATTCTTTTGTGCTTTGTGGTTTGGTTATAGCTGTAAAGATAGGTATAGCTTCTTTAGTTTAGTAATCTCGCTATTCTTGAAAAATGACTAAGGATGTCTATTATTGAAATAATTAGAACTGTGTGATTAGTCGGACCATTTCTGAAACATTAAATGGCTAGTTCTGCAATCTAATTCTGATTAGCTAATGTTAATAAAAGGGGTTACATTTTAGATTAGTCAAAATCTGTTAAAAATAGGTTAAAATTGAAAAGGGTGTTGGGTAGAAGTCTGGTTGAATCTTAAATAGGTTATAAGATAATGGTTATTAGTTAAAAGATGCTAAACCTAGTATACCCTGACGTTGGTAGGTCGGGTAAAGAATAGATGACAATAAGGGCATAATGGGAACCATAAATGGTATAATTGTCGATTTAATAGAACCTATAGGGACAAAATAGACTTTAATGCTTAGTATTCCTGTAATTAGTCATAAAATAAAGGGTAAGATAGGCATAGTAAAAAGGTATAACTGAAATAACCTTTAGCAAGTGAGGGTAGTCTAGTAATATACCCTTAATAGAATAAAAAAGAATTACCTAGAACTTTCCAGCAGGGGCTGGAAGGCATTTCGAGCTACAAATAAAGGTGTTAAACTGTAATTAATAAGAATATGAAGGGGAGGGAACTAAGAATAAGACTTTTGAATTCCCCCCTCAAAATTCCACACAAATCATCTATATAGGCTTCACTTGAGCCTGAATTAGGGGTTAGACATTAGAGATTGGGGTTGGAAGAATTCTGAGTTAGAAAAAATTCTGATTTGAATTAAAGGCTAGGAGTCGAAGGTTTCAAATTCTGGAGTTCTAGCTTAGTTTCCTGCTGTTCAATACTGTTGGATTTCTTTAATTCTATTTGCTGGTTGTTTAATTGCTGGGTTTGGAGATTACATTTGGCTATTATATTGCTGCTTTGCTGTGACTGTTCTTCTATTGTTCTATTGCTGCGATCACTGACTATTCTTCATCCCATTACCTAGACTCATAAGTTTCCTTTGTTGAACCAGGTACACTTTCTATCCAGAAATGTAATTTCCAGTTAATTGAAGAAATGAAAGTTTTATGAGTTGCTCGAATGAAGTCTGCTGCTGTATTTTATAGATTTTATGGTTATCGTGTATTAGATCTCCTGTAATTAGTAGGATAATTTGTAATAGCTAAATTGTATGTAATCAAAATAATGTAATAGATAGAGTAGAGTAGAGTACACATAGATATAATTATCCTTAAATTTAGTTTAGAAACGGGTTAATACGTAAATTTAACTCATCTAGCTAAAACTAGCTTCATAATCTGAATAGTAATCATACTAACTTCATTAACTAGACCATGATAATTAGAAATGATTAACTTAGTTACAGCATGTTTCATCACTTCAACTAGCTCAATAACAATTACAACTTCATAAGTTAGAATCAAGTAGTCAATAATAAGTCAAATCTGCACTATTAGTACTATAACGCTGTATAAGTAGTTAAAAACAGTAAAATTATCATTTAAATCCTGCTAATGTTAAATGCTTAATTAGAAGTTAGAACTTAGGATAGATACCGATGAATATGTATTCCAGATTCCTTATGAAATAAAAATGACATTTGTTGATTTATTTTATTGTTCAATGAATATTGATACGATTATTATGAAGTTGCAGTTCTATATTGTATTCTTCTCGTCTTATTTGGGCCTAAATGATAGTATAGGCCCAGATCCAACTGGATTTATTATTGGGCCTCTGAATAATGAAATGTCTGTATACTGGGTTTCTGAAGCCCAGTTATGTGAACTGGACTGTTAAATACAATCCACAATGTCCAGGCTTGGAAATGGAATATTGGGCCTCGACATAATTCTGAAAATACAAAAACAGTGATATAATTAGGAGAAAAACCAAAAATAGACAATATAGTACTCAATAGGATTGGACTTCTAAAATAACGGGACGAGTCTCATATAAAAGAAAAATACGTGGGGCCCCATATGAGTATTAATAATTAATAGACTCGGGGATACCATTTAGCAAATTTCATACTCTTTCCTAAAAGATAATAAGCCGTAGTCGTTATAGGCACGATCTAAAATATACATTCCTTAATACGAGTGCACATTTATGTGACTCAAATCTTAAATCCCAGCGAAGCTGAAACATATTAAAGTCACAAGCGTACTGGTTGCGGTGTGACTCGAAATGTATTTTTGCAACGTCGCAAGTCGTTAAAATATCAAAACGAAACATTCACATTTATAAAAGCATATAACGAAATCAAATAAAGTCAAAAACGACAGTTGAGCGACCGTGCTAAAACCACGGAATTCGGGAATGTCTAACACCTTCTCCCGGGTTAACAGAATTCCTTATCTGGATTTCTAGTTTCGCGGACTGTTTAAACAGAGTCAATTTCCTTGGATTCGAGAATAACCGGTGACTTGGGACACCATTATCTTCCCAAGTGGCAACTCTGAAACTCTAAATGAAATCCCATTCTGATTGTCCTTAAAGTGGAAAAACTCTTTCCTCGTTGTTATTATTATATCCTTTCCCGGGTGTATTAGTAATTAACGGGGTATACCTTATTCCTTTCGAAAAAAGAGGTAGTAAAAAGGGAGGTGTGACAATAATTGCCTTATTTCACTAATATAAAAATAGACGACCCAAAACGACACTAAATAAGATAAGTCACTAATGGCATTCGGCCTTATCACATTTGAAAAGTAAGTAAACCTAATCTACTTGGTCCTAGAAGGACCTTCTCCAGGCTGGATGCTCTTATCGATCAGATCCCCCAGTTCGCGCAAGTTCAACAGTGGGAATGCCCTTGAAAAATGTCCTTCTTCATTCCATTCAGCGTCCTGATAGTCGGTGACTCTCTTCCTCATTTTCCCTTCCAATTCCATCAGCCTGTACTACAGATATTCCAACCTTTCATTGGAATTAACAGCCCTATCGTTCCACTCATTGATCATTTCCATATCCGCCTTGTATTGCTCCATATGGTTCTCTTCAGACTCGCGGATCCTCTTGCACGGTTTGTTATATTTTACCTGTGCTTCGACAACTTCGTCTATGACCTTGTTTCTCAGACCAACTCTTGTCTCGAATATTCCCCCTATGTTATCATCAAACCACGAGGGGTAGAAGTATGCATGACCAGCATGATATCGATATGGATCAATAGTATCCTTTTCTATGATAAACTTCAAGTGCCACATGTGTTGTGCTTCCTTTTTGTATTGAATGGCGTCACCTAGAAAATTAACTATGAAGTGACTCATTTTAGCAACCCGTGGTATGACCTGCTTCCTTCATGCTTGTATCATAACCCTAAGGGGAGCATAAGGGTATATGCCTCTCAACCCGATTAGCACCAAGTATGGAACATCCCTAGATCTGATAATGAACTCGTCGGTAGGGAACCATTCAAACATTCATTGAACCTGATCCTTTGTCAAATTGTTGAAAAATTGCACACATCCTATAATATCCTTTGGTTAAGAAAACATGTCTAATATATGTCATTTTCTTGGGATGGTGGAAGGATATATGATCGTTCCACGACCTTCGTGGAAACTCTTGACGGTACTGACCCCTTTGGAGATGTTCTAACAACCAAACATGCAACAACAAATTGCAACCCTCAATCTATCTTTACCCTTTCTGACAGTGCTCCAAGGTCCGGTACATGTCTGAAATGATCATAGGGACAATGGTATATGTTTGCCCCTCGATCCCTTGCATCAAAGTTTTGGCCACCATGGACAGTCTGGTATGGATTCTATCCCCTTGGATCGGGAACACTAGCATACCCAAGAAACACATGATAAACACAAATACATTGCGGTGAATTCAACCCAAGGAGGTGATGGAGAATTCAACATCAAAAATATGATAAGACCTGCTATGACCGTATTGTTCATAGAGGAATTCAAAGGGTATGTAGGAGTTATTTAGGCACTTCAAGTCATCATGTTTCTTCAAGCCCATCATCTTAAGAAATCCACTAGTGGTGTGATTTTTAGGTTCCAATAAACTAGGGTTGTCCCAATATAACCCAGAAAATCCCCTTATTTATTCCAAGAGAGGGGTCATCTATATGCTTCTAAAGTGGAACACAACTCTTTCTTTGTCTCAGAAAATTGTGGCAACCTCTATCAACATTTTGTTTGGTCGGAGGTCCAACAAAGAAGGTGAATTTCCTAAGACCCTTTTCACATGATTTTGATCACTTGATGGAAGATCCCACCACCAATATAGCAGTGGTTATGGTATGTTACTAACCATGCCAAACCGGAGGACTTCGTGCCTCATTTCATGCAAAACAAATATGGTTAGGCCATTTCCCTCTCCAGGTTCTTCTATTAGTACAACAATGATTAGTATATTGGCACGTATTTCTACAAATTAATGCTCACAATCATGGTTGCGTTCGATGAACTTTTAGACGGGGCTTCTTTTGAAGGGATATTATGCGCATAACATATTAACCCCGCTAGGTTTGACCATGATGCATGTAAAATTAATTAGAGTAAGGTTTGTATAGAGGTCTCAACCGGAACCCCAAATGGACAACTTAAGAGAAAAAGGCATGGAACCACCCATTGCACCGTTGATCGACTAGTTTACCGCAAATACATCTTTTCGCATTTAATGGGTGATATATATATATATATATATATATATATATATATATATATATATATATATATAAGGAAGAGCGCAAACACTCATCAAGTGTTGTGATGGGATTGGTTACGCACGAGTAGAATACGATGTTGACCATGATTTATGAAACAATAAATAGCATATTGTCAAGTATTTGCACGTTTAAAAATGATAAATGCGGTATTTAATAATTAAAAGACAGTTACAAAAATGAAACAAGGAGACAAGTCAGTTTCAGGAAATAAAGAAAATCATAAATTCTTGAGAGATAAGCAATTAAATACAAGTAGAGGGGAGACAGAAGGTTGTATCAACAAAATAAAGCATGCTTAAGACTAATTGACCAAAACAAGTTCGTTATGGTAAGAGCCTAAAATGTCCCTAGCGGAGTTGCCATGCTGTCGCGCCCCCTTTTTCCTTGCGAAGTCCGAGTTTAGACATTCTTTGGGAATAACTCATTTTCTTTTGGGAATTCGGTATGGAATTTGAAGAATTACCACCTAAAATTTTCAAGGTGCATTAGGGCACCTAAAACAATTAACTCATAAAACCGGTTTACACTACCAGTAACTTGGGCAAGGGCTCAAAATAACCTTGAGGGGAAGGTGTTAGGCACCTCTCGCGGTCCACAATAGTAGGTCCTCGCCAAACTCAAATTATGTGAATTAGTCTTATAAACATGACAAGCAAATTAAACAAATTGGTATCACATTTGAAACAATGTGTAAATGGGGTCCTATGTTTTTTAGCCTATAGGGCCACATCTATACAATACCCAGTAAACCTTCCTCAACTAGAGGGGTTATACGTGGAATTAGCGCACATGTCATCATATTCTTTTACTACCCAATTACCCTCCCCTTAGTGGTTATATAAATGATTTTAATTAAGCGAACTCTTTGTGTGCATTACCCGTCCCTTCCTTATGGCCCTAGAGTATTTTTGACCTCTAATTTAGGCAGTTCTAGACTTTTCTAAGGTACTTAAAGGAGAAAAATCTAGGCAAAAATTAAAAATTAGGACTGTCAAGTAAAAAACGATTAAGGGGCTCACATTTATCTCCACAAATAAGCAAACAATAGCACGTCTCAAACAACAAGACTTCAGATATTTCATAAAGGTCGTAGAGCAGAATATCTAGGGGAGCATGACAAGCAGAACATATGTAGCATTTTGCCAAAGCGGTGTAATAGAAACCTAATCAGTCTTCCTACTGATTCTAGGACCAGTTGAATCTGGGCAGTTCACAAATAATTAAGCAAAGCGCATTTTTACTAATTGTAAGATTTTAACTACCTACAGACTCGCCTAGGCGTGGATCTGAGATGTCCTTTAACATGATATGTAACTGTTAACCAGAATTCTAATAACCAAGTTAAACTAGCAGTTTGAGTTCATTATCTCCTATAAACATGTTGTCTAGGTGCGGAACATTACAGGACTTATTTTGTACATATTTACCTCTAGAACATGATATCTTGGCGTTGGGACTGCTTTTTAACGTATTTTCTAATTAATGCAGTAATTGCTGATGTTACATGATGTAGGCATGGTATCAAAGCGAATGTAATAACATTCTTAAAGCATGATTTCTAACGCACATAAAAGAATGAACGTGTTTATTAGGTAGGATTAGTAACATAGTGACAGAATTTGTAAGTGGTTGTGATTAAGTAGAAATTTAGAACTTTTCAGAACAAATGAATGCGCTTATAAACATGTTTACTAATATGCCAAATAATCCTAAGATCATGGGTTCTAATGCATGTAAATAATCCTACAAACATGATTTATAATGCAAGAAAATAGTCATAATAAGCCTAAGGGCATGATTTCTATCAAGTTTCCCAATAAAAAATTATATAAGAATCCCTCCCTTTTTATTAATATTTTCCCAAATACTTGTTTACAAGAATTATTATTTCAGGCCATATGAATTACAGAAGGAACAAACTATCTATACGGAGCCTGAATAGAGGCCCAAAGAATAAACCTAGCCAATCTAGCCTTCAACCAATCCAAGGTGTCATAGTCTCACAATGCCCAAGAGAAGGTATCTTGGTGTGTCAAAGTTCCCAAGGGCCTCAGGGACACCGGGAATTACTCACACCCAGATTCTTTCAAAGGCAGAAGTAACTTTTTGTGCAATGTGGAAGTGTCAGCCCCAGTATACCAGAGTTCGAAGGAATCTCAAGGATTCCTCGGCAGTACTTGGAGGGGCAGGATCCTAAATGTACTAAGAGTAGGAGTAAGAGTGCTTGACAGAGTAGGAATAACTTTAGAAAATAGACCAGAAGTAAAAAATAATTTAAAAGTGGAACACTTTAGGAGTAGAAACAATTTAGAGGTGAAAACATACTTAGGCATAAAAGCAGTTTAAAGATGAAAACATATTAAGAGTGAAGACAATTTGGGAATATTCTAAAAAGTTCAACTAACAGCAAGAAGAAGCCAGTCTTAGCACTTCATATTGCCCAAATCCAATCTTAGTTTGTTAATTAACTCTAGGTGAGGGCAAGTAATTTTACACAGAGGGGGTCAAGGGTTGGGAACACAAGAAACTTAAATCAAAAATACATAAAATAGGGTGAAAGTTAGATCATATTGAGCAAGAAGAGCATGGAACAGACAAGGGTAGATTAACATTCAATATCAAAATTCTCAGCATTCATTAAAACATATACTACTGATTTAAAGTCTTATCGGGAAAGTTATACT
This sequence comes from Nicotiana noctiflora, assembly GCA_032618575.1. Lineage (NCBI taxonomy): Eukaryota > Viridiplantae > Streptophyta > Magnoliopsida > Solanales > Solanaceae > Nicotiana > Nicotiana noctiflora. Next base: position 28,818 of record JASVEL010002987.1, read on the forward strand.
TAATGATGAAATAATCATAGTGGCATAAGGCAATAGATAGGGAAACATAGAATATTGGAGTAGTCATGCTAATTCATAGAAGGGACAGAATCTTAGACACAGAAGTAAATATGCAGATTTCAAAGCAAAGACATGAAATATTGAAACTTAAACATGTTGACTAAGGTGATAAGCAGAAAAGGGCCAAAGTTAGACACAACAGTAGACATGCTAATTGAAATATAGGAGAAACGTGGATTTAACAACAGTAACAGATGAAAGAGCACATAGGTTCAAGTTTCATGGTATAGTAAGCGAGATTAGGAATAGAGACATACCCGTTGAAGGAAGCAAATAGGAGATGGAAGTTATGCAGGATTCAATAGTCTAGCCTTGGATTTCAGCCGGCTAGACAAGTAATGAATACAAGTAGCAGAGATGAGAGTAAAGTGTGTGTGAGTGTATTTTGTGAATTATTGCTCGTGTATTTAAAAGGCAGAATAAGGGTGTATATATAGCACTTAGAGAGTAAATAAATAAGGTAAAGAGAATCACTGTCCAATCGATTAGAACCATTTAGCAAATTATAGAATCGATTCATATAGAAAAATAAAAAAAGACCCCTTTAATTGGGGATAGTCAAATAACGGTCAGAACTAGGTTCAATTAAGGTAATAAATCAAAATCATACCATATATGGAGTCAGTAAGATTCCCAAACTACTCATAATTAATTAGGGTCAGTATAATCAATTAAGGTCACAAATAAGGGAACAAGTAAAATCACAGCACATACTGACTCAGTAAAAAAAATCTCAAAGAATATTGATTTAACAAGAAAGATTGCTCAAAACTCTAATAGAGATTAATCACGCAAAGATCCTATAGAATAGTGATTTTTTTTAATACGGGAAAATTGTTCAAACCCTAAATAGAATCAATTAATACATTCGGTTGATAGAAAAATAAACAGTAACGGAGAACAAATGGAGGAAAATTAGTGCAACAGACAAAAACATCCAGAATTAATGTATATACGTGAGAATCTGTCAAGATATTGAAGAACACTAAGTTTAAACACTAAAAAGTTAGAAAAACCTTAGAAGAAAGTCTGGGACGAACCCTAATTTCAGAAAGAGTGAATAAAATCAAAGCAATTAACCAGAACAAAAGATTTTCAAAGGAAAATACCTAATAATACTCGAATCTTTTTAGATCTACAAAGATCTGAACGGATTCGAATGGTAGTGAAACTAAAGTTTTTATAAAACAGTATGGATAAAGAAACTCGATCTAAAACCCATAGATTCAAACTAAAATAGGAGGAGGTCCACACTCATAAATGAAAATTATCCTAGAAAGGCCCGTAAACCAGTTTTGGACAAAAACTCAAGTTGTATCTCGTTCAGATTCTTTTAAGGATCCATGTAATCGAACAACCAAGAGGTGTGGAAGGCCGGTAAGGTTCGAGAACACAGAAAAACTCTATAGACGGGAGTTTTTGGCCGGACGGCGATTTGGGTTAGGGTGTGATTGAGAGAGAAGTGGAGGGGTTAGGGAACGAAGGCGACGGAATCAGAGGGAATGAGGGGTTAGGGCTTTTTGTTAGGCTTAATTATGGTAAGGGTTAATGTGGACCGTTGATCTAAAAGATCAATGGCCACAATTGAAGAGAGGTTATTGGATCGGGTAGGAAGATTTGGGCCTGGGGATGAATTGGGTTAAGTTTTAAAGAGGTTTGGGCTGGTTTAGGTCCGGAAATAAAAGAAATTAAAAGGGTTATTTGTTAAATACCCAATTAATTAATAAAATAATTTGTAAAAATAATTAACAGATTATAAAAAAATGATTTTTGTGCATGAAAAATATTTTAAACAATCACTCGATATTTTAAAAATACAAATCTATTTTCTGGTAAAATAATGTAATAATGCATAGATAGGCTATAACTGCAAAGTCATTGTAATTATAACCCTAAAATAAAATGTGGTTATTTGTAAAATAATTGAAGTTTAGTATAAATATAAATAGTAGAATTAGGTCATAAAAAATGGTTATAAAGCCATTTGTAATGAAATTAGTAATTATTTATTTAATAAAATATTGGGATAAATTAATTAAAATCCTTTAAAAAGTGCAGAGATTATAGAAAAACATTAATTGATGCTAATGCAATATTTTGAAGGTATATAAGCATTTTAAAAATATTATAGAGAAAAATTGGGTATCAACAGGCATCCATTCGGCTAAGCAAAATCTAGTCAGTTTGGCTAACCTCGCTTGGAGGCTGATTCATAACTCAAAGAACCCCTAGTCAGAAATTCTCTATTCTATTTATAATTCTTTCTTAAATCTTAAAAACACCTATTTCATTTGGAAAAGTGTGGTTAAATGTTGGGAAATATGTACCAAAGGTCTTAAATGGACCTCTCACACAAACTCAACCATGAACATATGGGATTCAAATTGGATCCCTAAATTCTCAACCCTTAGGCAATTAGTGGAGTGTCCTCTCCCACCATCCAGTAGCAATCTTACCATCAGAGATATATGGAGTAGTAATAATCGGGATCTTAATAAAATTTCCTTTGTTCTTTCCACGTACCAAAAAATAGTATCCTATCTGTCGACCCTAGCAACCACATATACTACATAATATTTTTAGAATTAACGGGGGATGATAAATTTTTCACTAAAAGTTATTATAATTTAATTAGGCCTGGTAACACAAACTCAACTTATTTCAGTTGGATTTGGGATATGCGATGCCCTAACAAGATGGAATTCTTACCATGAAAATGGCTCCACAACGAATTATCAACTCGATCCTACCTTCATCATACTGGTCTTAATATTGTTCCAACTTGTCCAGTATGTAAAAAAAAAGACGAATTCATAGAACATATCTTTATAAATTGTAAAGCAATCCTCAGTTTTTGAAATTTGAGAGGATTAAATAGGTCTAACCTCCATATTACACATTGGCTCCAAAGGTTAGGAATCTAAGTAATCCCAGGTCCTCGCCTTACATTACATGGGATAATCTTTACCCTTTTATACTCTAGGGCACTTGGCTCAACCTTAACAACAATAATCATGCTAACTTAACTATGAGCTTTAACCCGACTCATGCAATAGACCTAGCTACTGAGCACAAGCTTCTCACTCGAAAAGAACAGCCTATTGTTCATTCCCATGCAATAGATGTTGCATGGCGTAAACATCAACTATTTTTTTTTCAAACTAAACATTGATGGGTTATTCAAAGATAAAATAAGCCTATGAGGTATAGGAGGGGTATTAAGATATCAAGATGGTAAATGGATAATGAGTTTTCAAAATTCCTTACAATTATATCCTCCACTCTTGCAGGCGGTTAATGCACCAGCTAAAACAGTCGTTGATCAGTCATAACTTCAGGGAAGGGAACAAAGTGGCCCATAAACTGGCACGAAAAGCACTCAATCATGCTACTTATTATCAATTACTAGCTAAACCAGCCCCTTTTGTTATAAATAATCTGAAAACAGATAGGGTGGACTATATCTATTTTTTCAAGAATATTAGTTTTGATGTTTGCTGTAAGTTAGCCGACTTGGGCAATACAAATTTCCCTAAGGCTTGCTGCTTTTTGAATAATATAAAAGACAAATTCCCGTAACTTTAATATGTATATTATCCTGTTTATCCAAAAAAAAGGTACACAAAGGTTTGGTATAGTTAGAGCGCCGTTTCAGTAAAATGCAACTACGTTTAAAAGAAGAAAAATTAATTTTAGCTAGATATAAACACACAAACATGAAACAACTAATAGAAATGGTTTGAGTTGGATACGTAGGAAAATGACCTATCACTTAGCCTGTTGTGATTCAATTCATCTTAACAAATAAAATATAGATAAATTTATTTATTTATTCCATTTTAACCTACTCAAATTTGACTCGACCAACATATTCAACAACCGTAAATTCACAAGGTGGTTTACCACAAATTTAGAGACTTTGAAATTAAGCTAAATAATTGTTCTATTTCCTTTTATATCATAATTTAAGTCATGACTTATTGAGTTAACTCATTTAGACAAGCATCATGCTCTATTCAATGACTTAACCCGTTTTAACGAGCTCAAATTTGACTCGATAAGCTCATTTGACACCCATAAATTCATAAGGTGTTTGACCAAAAACCTTGACATTATTTTTCAACATGTTTCTGTTTCTAAAATATCATCTTCATACAAATTTGGTATCCCTTTTCAACCTGGCATATGTCATTATGTAATTTGCACCCTAGTTCTAAAGAATTTTGAAATCAATCTTGATCCCCCCTTAATCTCAATTATAACTTCCTACTTTCTATTTCGATATCCAAGTGTACCCCACTAAGAGTTCCGTAATTCTTTTCATTTACTTGATGCCATCGATATTGGAACTTGGAAACGATCCAGATTTCAAGGTTGTGGTGGGATGAAAATGTTGGAATAGATGCCCCAAATATTTCAGGCCCCACAGACAAAGGCCCTGCTGGATAGTACATGATAGCCTTATATATAAGTTTGTAACATTATTACATAGATAGCCTATTTTTCATTAGATAGCCATTGATTATTTTTTGAAGTATAAACAGGAAATAATAGGCCATATTGTAATGGTACAAACTATTATTCATTTTGTCAACAAACAAAAAATTCTCAATCTCTGTTCTTCATCGCTTGTATCGTTTAGGGTTTTCTATAGAATGAAACCCAAATTTATCTTCAATTTCTTCCAAATTTACATGGTATCAGAGCGAATCTTGGTAGTTTTCGATATCATCTGATTCTTCACCAATGAAATTTCTGAAGAATATCGTCTTCATTTCTCAACAGATATTGGTACCTTCGGGATTGTTTCGATTGAGATATTTGACTAGAAATTGTTCATCGGAAGCTGATTACAACTCTACTCTGTTAATTTTGTCTTCGTTCGTTGCAATTTGTACGAGAGGCATGGCAGGAGGTTCATCTCTGTGAGCACGTGATTTTTGCCCTATATGAGAATTACTCCCAAAAAATTCAACATACAATAATTTTTTAGTTTGTTTGTAATTGTTGTGAATTTAATGTCCTTTTTTTGTGTGCATATTTATTTGTTAAATTATATATATATATATATATATATATATATATATATATAGAATGTCCTTTTTTGTGCATATTTATTTGTTAAATTAAAATAAAAAAAATATATCGCATTTGCATTTAGGATTTAATTCTACAATTAGGAGTAATTAATTTTATCTTACAAAATAAAAATAGGCATCTTTTGCATTTTAGCCTTTAATGTCCAAATTGTGTGATTGAATTTTAATTACCATTTAAATTTAGGTGACAATTATTATTATGAGTTAATTAGTATTTTAAGATAATTTTAGTTTTTATAAATTAATCTTAGTATTTTGGGCTTTATTAATTAGGAAGTTGAATAATGGAGAAGAACAAAATAGAAAAAAAATTGGATTGGGCCATCTTGCAAATTAAGTTACAAGCCCAATCCTAAGCACCCTTACCCAACCCTAAACCACTTGGCCCAAAAAAGAAAATTTCAGATTTTTTAGCCAAAAATAATCATAATCACATAACATAAAGTAGTGGGGGCAAGGAAATCAAGGAAGAAAACAAGGAGAGCAAAACATGGATTAGTGGGTTTTCTTTAAATTAAAAATTATTTTCTTTTTAATAAAAAAAATCTGAAAATTTTCGAAATTCTTGACTATAGATAGAAGAGAAGATTTATGAAGAAAAGGGTGGAAAAAAGAGAGGAAAAAATAGGAGGAGAAGAAAAAATAAGGAAAAAAAGAGAGCAGTATACACTCGATATACACTCTGGATACAGAAGTATACATGAACAAAATTTAATTTTTGAGAGTTTCTTTTGAGAATTGAAGAGAGCTCAAAGCTAGAAAGAGAAAGCAAAGAGAAATTCTGGAATATATTTCTTTTCTCTATTTTTACTGGTTTTTCTCCATATTGCTCGGATTTTCCGGATTGAGGTGATGAAGCTACTGCTGGTTGTTACTGTTGTTGTTGTTGTACTTTCACCGCCCTGTTTATTTTCCATCTTCCCTTCTTTTCAATACCAGGTACACAACTACTACTTAAACATGTAATTGGCAGCTGATATTGAAGAATGAATTCTATGAGTTGATTTTCAGAAGAAGACTGTTTCTGTTACTATTATATATTCTTATTTTATCACACAAGTAGATACTTTGTAATTTGATAGGAAATAGTTGTATAACTGAAATATATGAAACATGAGATGATGTTGAAGACAATGTAATAGATAGGATACAGATTATAGTAGAAGTAACTGTAATCACTTAGCTTAGTTCTACAAAAAAAATAGGTTAATTAGTTAAAAACTAACTCACTTAGCTAAAAAATATTCTCGTAACTTTCATATAACCACAATAATAATCTGAATTAGCACGTGGTAATTAGTTTAGCTTGATGTCTGTTTGTTCATCTTAAATAGTTTAATAGCAACTGAAAATGACGTAGCTTAAGACAAGTTGCTAATTACAAAGTTAAGAATCATGTGACTGATCGAAACCGTTACACTATTAGCCTACTATTTGAATACAATTAGCATTTGATAATTACAATCAAAAGAGTATGAGTCATAATTAGTAATACGTTAAGTAATAATCCTGTTTGCATAATTAAGTAATGATTTGTTATTTTAATCGATAATAATCATGTTCATATAGTCAAGTAATATACTGTCAACTTTAGTCAAGAATTAATCTGTTTTCAGCAGTTTTAAAAATATAGTTAATAAAAAAAGGGCAATCTGTTGGTCGAATACGATAGTGTTGGATATTTGAGATTTGAAATTGATATTGTTAATCATGTACTGTTGTTTCATCTTCATAAATAAATACATTTTTGAGTTTATTCTTCTTTGATTTCAATTATGTGTATATAATGAATCTCCTATTCTATTTCTCCCTTTTCATCTCGTTTGGTATGGGCCTAATGAATGGCGTAGGCCTGGATCTGATTCGATTCAAAATTGGGCTTTTGAGCATAATCTGGGTTTTGGAAACCCAGATACAAAAGCAGGTCGGTTGAATGGGAGCTCAAATGTCCAGGCCCAATAGTATAAATAATAAGGTCTGGACTTACTTCTAAAATTATAATTATAATTGAATGATTAGGGAAAAATCAAATGGTAGAAAATATAGTTATTTACTAGGATTGGACTATAAAAATTGAATGGGACGAGCCTCATATGAAAACGAAATAGCGGGGCCCCCATATAAATAAATAATAATATGATAGATCCGGGAAGGTCGTTAGCGAATTCCACGACCTTTCCAAAAGTATAACAAGCCGTTAGACGATATAGGCGCGATTCTAAAATATAATTTTCCTAATACGAGTGCACATCTAATGTGACTCAAATCATAAATCTCGGCGAAGCCGAAACGTGTTAAACGTCACAGGCGTACCAGTTGTGGTGTGACTCAAAATACGTTTTCGCAACGTCGCAATAAAATATTTAAAGTGAAACACGCACACATTGTTAAAAAGCATATAGTGAAATCAATTAAAATCAATAATGACAGTTGAGCGACCGTGCTGAAACCACGGAATCCGGGATTGCCTAACACCTTCTTCCGGGTTAATAGAATTCCTTATCCGGATTTCTTGTTGTACGAACTGTTAAACAGAGTCAACTTCCTCGGATTCGGGATTAATCGGTGACTTGGGACACCATTATTTTCCCAAGTGGCGACTCTGAAATTTTTAATAAAATCCCGATTCGATTGTCCTTTAATTGGAAAAACTCCTTCCTCGTTGTTATTATATCCTTTCCTGGGGTATTTATAATTATCGAGGTATATCTTATTCTCCTATTCGGTAAATCAAAAAAAGGTAGTAAAAAAGGAGGTTTGACAATCTCAAAGTTGGGTTTTTTTTCGGCTCTGTGAATCAACATCTCTGGTGATATTTTTCTTTACCCTAACTTTCTAGAACTTCTACATTGATTAGGCAAATATTTTCTAGTAGATATTGTAGATTTCCAAATGACTGTTAGTAGTGATGTTTCATTTGCGGCTGAGTCATCTGGTAATCATCCCTCACCAGTCATTGATGCTTTTCACCCATTATATCTCCATCCTTCTTATACACCGGGAACTACATTAATTTCTGTACCATTTAGTGGTACAGGTTTCGGAGATTGGAAGAAAAGAATGTTGATTTCCTTATCTGCGAAGAATAAGATCCAACTCATAGATGGAACTCTCATTGAACCAGAACCTAACTCTCTTCTCTATCCTCATTGACAATGCTGCAATAATATGGTGAAGGCATGGATAGTGCATTCTGTTTCCAAAGATATAACTAAAACAATTCTATATTATAAAATTGCTAGAGAAGCTTGGAACAATCTTATAGAACGTTATGGTGTTCCCAACATTTCTCAGTACTATAGTCTTCAACAATCAATTTCTTCAACCTCTCAAGGGTCATCTGACATAGCCACTTGCTACACCAAGCTTAAAGGCTTCTGGGATGAACTATCCACAATCTCCTTAGGTAAACCATGTACTTGTGGAGCCATGTATGAAGTTACTAGGCACAAAAACTCATTCAGTTTCTCTCAGGTCTTAATGAAACATATTGTACTATTAAAAGCAACATTCTTATGGTGAGTCCTGCACCTAATGTAGAAAAGGCTTATTCTATCTTAATTAGGGATGAAAAACAAAGAGAGGTTTATTCTGCTTCACAACCCTTATCACCTGACTCCACATCTTTTATAGAAAATTCTCATTCAAATATCCCTACCAATCAGTCTACCACTAATGTGAGAAATTTCAGTCAAAGAGTAAATTTTGAGCCCAGAAGGTCCAATTTGCTATGCAAATACTGTAAGAAGTCTGGACATATTGTGGACAAGTGTTACAAACTTCATGGTTTCCCACCAGATTACAATTCTACCAAAGGGAAAAGAACAACAGCATATGCTCAAATTGAACCTACAGATCAGCTTCCTTCTTCTCATGATACTCCTCAACACGAAAATGTGCAACATGGATTTTCCAAAGAGCAGTATGCTCATCTTATGTCCCTATTTCAACAAATGCAGATGAATTCTTCAACTCAATAGTCCTCTTCTCAAGATCCTTTAGCCTATGCAAGTTTTGCAGGTTGGCATAATAATCCTGTCAGTAGGTTATATGGATATCTTGTGTGTCATGTAAGTCATGAAAATTTCAATTCTTGGATATTGGATTCGTGGGCAACAAACCATATGACACCTCACAAACATCTTCTTCATGATATACAACCACTAATCTTCCCTTCTCTTGTCACTTTAACAAATGGTTACAAAGTAAAAGTTTACTCATTTGGTTCTCTTTTCTTATCTTCTACCATTACATTGACTAATGTTTTGTTGGTTCCCTCTTTTCACTACAACTTAATTTCTATACATCAACTTCTCAGCCAACTCAAATGCTATGCTCTTCTTACTGAAGTCTCATGTTGGTTACAGGGCCTTTCTATGAAGAAGCCATTGGAAATTGGTAAGGTTGAGCATGGGCTATACATTCTGAAGCTGCCACTTACTGTTAATGATACAGTTGATGCTTCCTCAATAAATGCATCTCAGAGCATTATTAGTCCATCTTCTGTTTTTCCTTTTAATGTTTCTTCCTCTCCACATGTGTCTGATTCTAGAATTCCACATGTTTCTAGTAATGTCCCGACTATTCATTGTAATGCTAGTGCTATAAATGAGAATGATATTCTTTGGCATCAAAGGATGGTGCATATGCCTTTTGTGAAAATGATTTTCATTCCAAATTTGTCTAGTAAGTTCTCTTCTAAACAGTCTTTCACCTGTCCAATATGTCCCATGGCAAGACAACAAAGACTTCATTTTCCTTAAATCTCCACACAATCCACAAAACCTTCCAACTTGTACACATTGATCTCTAGGGATCTTATCATACACCTACCTACAATGGATTCAAGTACTTTCTGACTATTGTAGATGATCATAGTAGAGTCACTTGGACTCATCTCCTTTCATGCAAAGGTAGTGCCTTTTCTATTATCAAAGCATTCATAACCATGGTTTCAACTCATTTCCAAATTTCAGTCCAAGCTATAAGGACTGGCAATGTTTTTGAATTGGGATCTGCTCATTCTCATACTGGTTATCTCACATCTCTTGGGATTGCTCACCAAACTTCTTGTCCCCACACTCCTCAACATAATGGGATAGTAGAAAGAAAATACAAACACCTATTAGAAACTGCTAGAGCCCATCTTTTCAGTCTAAACTACCTAAAAATTATTGGGGGGAATGTGTTCATACTACCACATATCTGATAAACAGATTCACATCCATAATTCTATCTAACAAAACTCCCTATGAAACCTTACTTGGTCATCCCCCTACTTATACACATCTCAGATCTGTTGGTTGCCTAGGCTATGCTTCTGTTCCTCCACCCTCTAGAGACAAACTCAAGTCTAGAGTCATTCCATCTGTTTTTCTAGGTTATGCTTTTGGCAAGAAAGCTTACAAATTGTGACCTAGGGAACAAATCTATATTCTATTCAAGAGATGTCATGTCACGACCCCAATCCGGTCGTGATGGCGCCCAGCACATTGCTAGGCCAGCCTGACCAATCAATAACGATGACGGAGCTAGGAGCTCGCTTTATCTCACTTAAGTAGGTCAAAATATGAAACAACAGTGATACATATATCGAAAACGGGGAACCAAGTCCCGAAATATACCAACTCCCATAGACCGCAGGGTCAAGAGTCATGAGCCTCTAATGAACATAAGTGTATAATGGTTTACAAGATACCAAGTGCGGAAGGAAATATCAATACAGAATTAAAAGACAGTAAGAAGGAATATCGGGTCCTGCGGACTCTACAGCTACCTCGAATATCCTACAGATGTCGCCTCGAACAGCTACCGGATCACTGCTGAGAGGTATCTGGATCTGCACACAAGGTGCAGGGAGTAAAATGAGTACTGCCAGACTCAGTGGTAATAAACAGGGGTAAGACAGCGCAGATAAGAAATCCGCAATAAAGCACTATGTAAAGCTGTCATCAAATACCCTGTCACAGAATCAATATCAATTGTACCTGTACCAACAAGTACCAGCAAAACAGTATAACAACTATCGGATGTAGCTAAATGCAATGCAATGCATGATATGACCGCTACGGCGTGTAGCCCGATCCAATTTGGGTACCCGTACTCACTGTGGGGGTTCAGACTCCGGAGGGGCTCCTACAGCCCAAACACAATATTACTGCGATGTGCAGTCCGATCCAATATATATACCGCTATGGCACGCAGCCCGATCCACTACCAGTCAACTAATATGCAAATGCAGCCTCGCGAGCTCAAAAGTAGTTTTGAAAACTCTTTTATCATTTTTTTTCCAATTGAAAATAGAAATATCAAGTTCCAGAGATTTGGAAATAACATGATAACAGAAATAGCTACGGACTAGTAGTAAACTAGCATGTCAATATGATAAGACAATGATAACGATCCTCGCGGGATCCAATAACCGGCTCACGGCCCACAAGTATACTCAACCGCCCAAGAAAGGGGGTTCCTCGGCTCATGAGTGGCCATTATCACAATATATACACAACCATCCGAGAAGGAGGTTCATCGGCTCAAGAATAGCCAATATCACAATATAATATCAACAAGTCGGACTAAGCCATAGTCCCCAATCACAATCGACCCCGCACTTACAAGAGAGTACGTGTCTCGCCGCTATACAGCGTCACAAAGTGGTATACCGGGGTTTCGAACCCGCTGATCATCACCCACATCTATTACTCACCTCAATACAGCGCAACGACTACTCCGCAATGCCCTTGCCACGAGAATCAAGCTCCGCACTAGTAGAATCTGATCAAATACAGCAGAAATACAACAAATTAGGCCAATGGGACGACACCCAATCAATACAACTCGATTAACACCAAAAATGGCAAAGTTGCCAAAACCTGACTTTCGGTACTCTTGTCGAAAAATTACAAAAGTCACATATTCGGAATCCTCATCTCGATACGAGTCTATGCATATAAAATTTACCAAAATCGGACTCCATTTGCCCACTCAAATCAGTGTTTTTCTTCAATTTAGGCCTAGGGCTCAAACCCACCTTGAATCTTCCATTTATAGAAAATTAACCAAGGATTTTATGTTAAAATGATGTAATTAAGCCACAAAACTTACCTCCGACGAAACCCCGATGATTTCCCAGAGCAATCTCCCGTCAATACCTTCTCTTGGAACTCAAAAATGGAGGTTTTGGGTATGGGGTTCGCGACCGGACTGTTCTGTTATATTAATTCACTGACTGCGAGGCGACCTTCTGCGATCGCAGCCCTAGGCTCGCGATCGCGATGAACAAATTCACCAGGCTCCAAAATTACTCTACGCGATCACGACATACCCTACGCGATCGCACTGCTTTAAATCCCAGACCTACGCGACCGCACACAAGACATCGCGATCGCGATGCACAACCAGTCGACCTTACGCGATCGCATCACTCTTCCCGCGATCGCGAAGAATAAATTTTTCGGCCTCACTCCAATACACTACGCGATCGCAGTCTCAACCTTGCGATCGCAGAGCTTCCCAGCTTTACCCTACGCGATCGCAGACATAGCTTCGCGATCACGAAGCACAAAAATTCTATGCATTAATTGCAGCAGAAACAGCAGTGCATTTGGCACGAAATGGTCCGTTTGGACCCCCGAATTCATCCCGAGGCCCCCGGGACCCCAACGAAAACCACCAACATACTCCAAAACACGATACGAACTTGTTCCAATCATAAAAACACCATCCTAAACATCAAAATCACCAATTACACACGGATTCAAGCCTAAATTCCTTAAAACTTTCCGAATTACACATTCGATCAAAAACCCGACCAAACGACGTCCGAATGACCTGAAATTTTGCGAACATATCCAAAACAACCTAATGGAGCTACTGCAACTGTCGGAATTCCATTCCGACTCCCGGATCAAAATCCCACCTACCGTTCGGATTTCGCCAAAATTCAACCTTAGCCAATTCAAGCATATTTCTACACCGGACCTCAAAATTCAATTCCGATCGCTCCCCTAAGTCACAAATCACCTCCCGAAACTAACCGAATCATCAGAATCCGATTCTGAGCCCTCTAACTAAATAGTCAACTTCGGGTTGACTTTCCTTATTCAAGTTTCCTTCAAAAAGGCTATATGCCTCATTTTCAATCCAATTCACTCCTAACTCACCCGATAGACTCTAACACTGATATAAAAGCATAAAACATGAAATTACAATATAATGGGGTGGTAATTCCCATGACGACGGGACGGGTCGTTACATGTCACCTTTGCTGAACACATCTTTCCTTCCACTTCTTCTCCTACTAGTTTCTTTCCTTCATCACAAATCCCTTTTTCTGATCCCCTTTCTGCCATTCCTAAACAATCCACTTCCCATTCTTCTCCTTCTTCTAATACATATCCTTCTTCTCCTTCTCCTTCTCCTTCTCCTAACTTTTCTATCATCCATACACCTTCATCTCCAACTTCTTTCTCTCATTCTCCTCCTCCCTTCAGGAGATTTTCTAGACCTACTGTTCTTCCTACTCCCCTTAAAGATTACATCTGCTATGATGTTCCTCATATTCACTCTTCTGTCTCTCCCTCCTCTTTCTCTCCTTCTTTATCTCTACCTGAACCTACCTTCTACAATCAAGCTGCTTCTAATCCTGTTTGGCAGGATACCATGAGAAAAGAATTTCAGGCTTTGGAAGAGAATCGGTCCTGGGACATAGTCCCTTTACCTATTGGTAAAAAGGCCATTCACTGCAAATGGGTTTATAAAATCAAGCAACGTTCAAATGGTAGCATTGAAAGGTATAAAGCTAGATTGGTGATTAGGGGAGATACTCAACATGCCGGTATTGACTATTTTGAGACATTCTCTCCAGTAGTCAAGTTTACCACTATTAAGTGCTTATTTGCCTTGGCTACCAAACATTTCTGGACCATTTATCAACTTGATGTGAACAATGCTTTTTTGCACGGTGACCTTTCTGAAGAGGTTTACATGAAGATTCCTCTTGGTCTTACAGTCTCTTCATCGTCATCTGATCCTCCACTTGTGTGCAAGTTGAATAAATCTTTATATGGCCTTAAACAGGCCTCTAGGCAATGGTTTGCAAAACTATCTCATGCTCTTCTATCCAAAGGTTACTCCTCCAGTCTTAATGACTATTCCATGTTTACCAACTCTTCTGCCACCTCCACTGTTGTTATTGATATATATGTGGATGACATCCTTTTAGCTGGAAATGATACCTCTGAAATAATCTCTCTCAAAGCTTTTCTAGATGACCAATTCAAGATCAAGGACTTGGGCATTGTTCACTGCTTCCTGGGATTTGAGGTTTCTCACTTACCTAATGGTATTCTTGTCAACCAACACAAATACTTAAAGGAGCTACTTTCAGAATTTCATTGCTCTTCTGCCTCATATGTTGTGACTCCACTGGACATGTCTGTCAAACTTTCCCCCACTTCTGGTGATACATTGGCTGATCCTTCTTCCTACAGAAGACTAATTGGAAAACTCAATTTCTTGCAACATACTAGACCTGGCATCTCCTTCTCAGTTCAACATCTCAGTCAGTTTCTCAATGCCCCCAGAACTGGTCACATGCATGTTGCCCTTCATGTTCTTAGATACTTGGTCAAAGATCCTGATAAAGGCCTTCTATTCAATATATCTTAGGATTTTTCCATCCATGCTTTTTTCGATTCTGATTGGGCAGGTTGTCCCTCTTCAAGAAAGTCTGTTAGTGGTTATTTTGTAACTCTTGGGGGAAGTCTTATTTGCTGGAAATCTAAGAAGCAGCCAACAGTCTCCTTATCATCTGCTGAAGCTGAGTATATGGCCCTCAGGAAGATTGTTGCTGAGCTTACCTGGCTTGTAAGGCTTTTGGATGATTTGGGTCTCCACATCTCTACTCTTATTCCTCTTTACTGTGACAACAAGTCTGCTATTAACATTGCCAGGAATCCTGTTTCTTATGAAAGGACCAAACACATTGAACTTGATTGCCGTTTTGTTCGAGAGAAGCTTGCTTGTAGTGTGATTTCTTTGCATCATATTCCCACTCAGGCACAACTTGCTGATATCTTCACCAAGCCACTATCTGGGGCACAACATCAGCATCTATTTGGCAAGCTGAGTGTTTTGTCACCCTCCATCTTGAAGGGGGGTGTTGGAATAGATAGCCCAAATATTTCAGGCCCAACAGACAAAGGCCCAGCTGGAGAGTACATGATAGCCTTGTACATAAGTTTGTAACATTATTACATAGATAGCCTAGTTTTCATTAGATAGCCATTGATTATTCTTTGAAGTATAAATAGGAAATAATATGTCATATTTTAATGGTACAGACTATTATTCATTTTGTCAACAAACAAAAAATTCTCAATCTCTATTCTTCATCGCTTGTATCGTTTAGGGTTTTCTATAGAATGAAACCCAAATTAATCGTCAATTTCTTTCAAATTTACAGAAAAACATCATCTACCTTAATTAGAGATTTCGAGCTCGAGCCATGAGAATAGAAAAATCTTAGTAAGAAATGTTTTTCCTTTTAATAGGCCTTACGCGGTGCGAATCTGGATTGGATCTGAATTCGAATTAGAAAGAAAAAAGGGACTTGCAAACTCTTTACTATTAACTCTTTACATTGTAGTATCAAAATTTAGTTGTCTTACATAGGGTTCCACTCTGGTAAACCTCAATTTAATATTTCTTTGCTTATCACAATCCTTACCAGATTCAGTTTCTTTCATTTCCTAGAGTTCATTTGTTTTGCAATATGTCGAAGCTATTCTAAGCTGCTACATTTGGATGCTCTTTATTTTTTGAGTTGGGCCATCAAAATCAATACATTCTAGATATCTAAAAATTGCATAGGGCGTTCTATTTGGTCGTCCTCATTTAACATATACCCATATTTTAAAATTATTTAACTTATAACCTAATTTTTATTACTTCAGACTCCTCCTTTTCCTGCTACATGCGCGCTCCTTTCTTTGTTAGTCTCTTAGAACATCTTATTTTTAATAATGTGATACTTCACTTCATCATTTGTATTTATGCATATACTTACATCACAATGCTCGGGGTGAACTACTTTTCACGTTTATTGTTTTAAAATTTATGATTTAGATACCGTTGGCAATATGATTATTTTATAGCAGTATTACACTATGAAAGAAAAAGGTGATTATTTATCTAGTATATTAGAAAACTTTTTCAAAAACTTCAGCTTATATAGTGCTGAAGATTTTATAAATGAACTAAATAACTTCAGCAGAAGATGTTGAAGTTTTTGAAAAAGCTTTTACGACAAAACTAATCAATCCATGACAAAAATACTTCAACTTATTTAGTGCTGAAATTTTTACAAATGAACTAAATAACTTCAACATCTTCTGCTAAAGTTTATGAAAAAACTTTACGACAAAACTAATGAATCCAAGACAAAAAAAACATCAGCTTATTTAGTGTTGAAGTTTTTACAAATGAACGAAATAACTTCAGCATCTTCTGCTGAAGTTTTTGAAAAAGCTTTTATGACAAAACTAATGAATCCAGCACAAAAAAACTTCAGTTTATTTTATGCTGAAGTTTTTACAAGTGAACTAAATATCTTCAGCATCTTCTACTGATGTTTTTGAAAAAGCTTTACGACAAAACTAATGAATCCAGGACAAAAAAAAATTAGCTTATTTAGTGCTAAAGTTTTTACAAACAAACTAAATAACTTAAGCATCTTCTACTAAAGTATTTTTAAAAGCTTTACGACAAAACTAATGAATCGAGGACAAAACTTCAGCTAAAACAAGCTGAATTTTAGCAAATAGAATAAAATTTCAGCTAGTAGAATGCTTAAGTTCAGCAATTACAAACAACTTTAGGCCCGTCTACTAGAAGTTTACGTGATTGCCTTTGCTACTTCAGGCCCGTATGCCTGAAATTTACACGAAAAATGGGTACGCTTGCAATTTTTTTGGCAAAGCAAATATAAGTTTAAACTTGACCGAAAAAGCGGATATAGATGCAAATCCCCTAAATAGCATCAGGCCAAAAACACCACACATTTTCCACAAAAGCAAAAACGATTATAATAAAGAAGAAAAGTAAACATTACAAAAGTGGGAGAAGAAAAGGAAAAGATGAAATTTAATTCTCAATGCTAAAGGCAGAAATAAAACCACCTTTGTCTTCGTTAAATAAATCAAGAAATGCTAAAACATAATTTGGCTAGCATAACAAGTCAAGCTATCAACTTCTCTGCATATGAGAGAGCTTGGCCACGTCGCCAGTCCCAAACTCGGATAAAGGAGGACTGCTATAAGTTGATAGTCAGCGTAAACTAATCAATTTATAATAAATCTTAACACTACAAAATATATTGTTGGTGGGATGAGCTAAATTGGATCGACGTGAGGATTCATGTAACAACTTAAATTTGCTTGGAATTGAGGCTTAGTTCAAATAATTGTTCCCCAATTCTTCATGATCTTGTTTGTGAATTGTCATGTTCATATTAATTTGCAACTATATCTTCTCAACCTGGCCTCTGTCATTCAGTAATTTGTACCCTAGTTCTAAGGAATCCTAGTAAAGAAGGTTTCAGTAGCTTTTCACTTAATTTATGCCATCATTTCAAGATGTGAACTTGCAATTTTTTCACACTTGGCTTTGAACATAACTACATATATTTTGCAGCATCAACCTAGCACTGAGTTGAAAGGAAAATTTAGAGCAACAGTAAAATTATCTCTGTGTGACCTATATAGGTAATTGGTTCGAACGTGGAATCAGTCACTGATACTTTACATCACACTCCTTGGGTTGCTACCCTTCCTCGAATATGCGTGACATATCGTGCGAAGGGCTGCCCTTTTTTAAATCTAGCTCTGACTTCTGAGTTACATAGCAACCACTGTGATAAACATCATGCTTGGAGGACACAGCATGGTATATTTACTAATTTTTGTTTGCTCCTCACCATCCCTAGCAATTTTTGTGGGGTAGAAAGACTGTTTCAAAAAAGAAACCCAGCATCGTTCCCTCCAAGAAATTCTCATCTTACTCTTGGGAAGCTCGAACTCACAACCTCTCGGTTGGAAGTGGGAGTTGCTTACCACCATCTTGTCTAAATAAGAATATCTATCATATTAAACTAATTTAATCTTTGGTATTCATCTCATCAAATTCTCTAGTTGTCAACCTCACAAGAATAGGATACCACATTATAGGTCCCTACCACTGGCATATTTCTAGAAAAATTGTGGATTCATATTACGTTTTGCAAACAATGACATGACTTTACAGCATAATGAAAAGCTTAACTTCAACAATGCATTCACTAAAGGGCTGTAAATGTCCCTACATGTTCCATAAATTGCTCAATTCATAAAGTTTAGACACTATAAGTGGAAAAGGTAACACACCACTAGTAATTTTCAGTAGACATATATTGATAAAGTAGTATCCACGAAATCTTCATCACACTTTTTAGTACAAGATGATTGCATAATGTCATATAGTACAATATACATCCTCAAATATATTCTTCGTTACAAATTCTCATTCTTTGGCATTAAATACATCTTGTTTTTGCACAAAAGGGAAGAGCTCAATTATCTTAAAACAACTTCAAGAAGATCCAAAAAACAAAAAAGACAGTTGGGGAAGTGTCGGATCATAAGAGCCTATAGCATGAAACCTTAACCTGCATTTTTGCAAGACGCTGTTTCCGCGGCTCGAACCGAACTCTTGCTTACATGACAACTTTATTAGTTACACCAACGTTTCCATTCAAGAACATTCATCGCAACAATTAAACAAAGCAAAGAGAAGAGCATAATACCACTATGTTTCAGAATTGGACCAGCAGAAACCTCTACCTCTGCATAAAAAACACCATAATATAAGAACCAGTACAATGATTTGACAAGAAAAAAACAAAGAAAGTTTTGAGTGTAAAAGCTTGAGATAAGAGAACTTACTACATTGAGTTACATGGCAAAGACATCTCAATCCAACTCCACAATTACCATAAGGCTTTCTACACTCATCACAAGGATTTGGTACATGGTCAATATCCCAAGATATCCTTGTCCCTAACTCAAGTTTCTCATCTAGAGAATTGCTTTTATAAACTCTTCTATAATGTGAACAGTTCAAATCCTTAGGATGAAACTCATTTCCCAAATCTTGAACATCATCAACCATCAAACAAGAAGAAGAACCACCTTCTTTACATAAATTGAAAAAAGAAGAATCTTTCTCATTTTTCAAGTAAGGACAATTTTGAAAAGTTGATGTATTTCCCTTAGGATATAAGCAGTTGAATAAAAGTAATGAGTTAGGCTTAGGGGTAGGAGGAAATCCAGAAGATAAATCTTTCGGAGATATATAATGAGATGAAGTAGAACAAGAAGTATGAGAAACAGTAAGTAGTTTATTTTTGTAATCAATTGAAGAAACTTGGAAAAGACCAACAGAAGTTGTATAGTATAAAATGTCTGATCTACAAAAGACCATATTTTTCAAGAAAGATGAATCTGTTGAGTTTTTAGAAACAAATGGCTCTTCAATTCTTATATTGCCACAGTAGCTTTCTGCAATTGCTGCTTGTGCTTCTTGAGATATGTAAAAGTTAAAAGAAAGGAAAAAGATCAAAACATGAACTTTCTTGATCAAGATTTCCATGTGTTTCATTCCTTTCTTTTCTTACTCTGATTTGATATTTCTACTGTACTGAAACTTCAAAAATGGAGTTTTTGATCAAAATAGATGAAAGGCTGTAAAAGTAGGAATCAAAGAATCTAACTTTTCCTCTTTGCAGGAAAAAAAATTTCTACCTTTTGTTACTGTAATATTCTTTGAGCATCATAAAATTCTGGAATACCTTTATATCTGAAATGCTTTGTGGATCTTAAAGTCTAACCAGGGTAATACTTGAGAAAAAATTACACCCTTTTCTTTTTCACATCCACATTTGGACATAGAGATGATAAATTTTAGATGGCTTTTTTCTGATTAGCGATAACAGAAGTCAAATAAGGCAGACAAACTTTGGTATAATGGGGTCAGAATCATATATTAGAAGATTAATTTTAGCATGTAGATAGCTAGCATAGGTAATGAAAAGTCAAAAAGTTAATTTGTTCTCTAGTTCAGTGTTTATTTGATGGAGTAGTAATCAATACTCTCTCCGGTCCAAAATAAGTGATGTTTTGGATGTTTTCACACGTATTAAGAAAATTAACTTTTAGCATTTATTAGCAATAGAATTGACCATTTTAACCTTACTATCTCACATAAACACTCCTAACACATATTCCAACACTATTTACTCCAAGAACAATATAGGAAAAATATCATTAAGTTATTCTTGAAATCCGAAAACATCACTTATTTTGAACCATAAAAAAAAGGCCAAAACATCGTTTATTTTGGATCGGAGGGAGTATTAGTCACAAGATATTGAAAAAGACACACGTTGATTTTATTGAAATGTCCTTTCATGAAAAAATGCATGATACTTCATAATAACCATTCACAATACAAACACTTGAACCTCAATTAGCACAAAAAAATCCTAAACAAAAACAAACCATATTGGAATATAATTACAGGCATAATAATAGTTTGTTGTGCCATTGATCACACGAGCTTTGAAAGTAATAGCACGGAAATCCAATTGCAAACACTTTTAGTACAAATATAATTTATGGGTTCAATCTGTGGGCAATAAAAATATGGTATTCTTCATACTCATCCTTGAGCGAAGAAGCGAATCGGAATCTGACACTTGAGAGCTGGAGCTCTTCTTGGGCTTACGAGCCACTCTTTTGTTTGGCTTCACCTCATAGCTCGGGGAGCACGAATCCTTTCTTTTCTTCTTCTTCTTCTTTTCCCCGCGTCAGCCCCGAACTGTCCTATAACGGAGGGATCAACGGACAAGGATAGATACTCGTCCCCTTACAAAGGCCTACTCGGTGGTCTTAAGCAAGCCTGTAAAAGTCAGAAGAAAGGTTAGTAAGATGTGAATTAAGGGTGCGATAATAGTTGTTTGAAGGAGAACCTTACCACGAGAACAGGCCGCCCATCAGCCCTTCGAAAGCTTGCTCCATGAGTGCTCGGAGTATGACATCTACTTATAGATGCCTTTGATCCACTCCTGAGCCGGGGGACAACATTTGGAACCCCGACAACAGCTGCACAACAACAAATATAAATGATGAAAAAGAAAATGAAGAAAATTTGATACTTAAGGAGAGGTTGCACTTACGAGATGCATTGCATTTCTCGAGGAATGGCATAAACTCGAGAAGGATAAAGTCTTCGATCTTCACCCAAACGAAGCGTCCCTGCCAGCCTCGGTCTCAATCTTCGTCAATGCTCGAAAAGGGGGCCTTGCTGCCGCCGAGTAAGCTTGATTAGTCCCCCTTGGAAAATTCATGGACTATATAGACGGAGCAAGTGGTCGATGGTAAAACAACGAAACTCGATGTTATTTATAAAATAACGAAAGAGGATCACGATCCTCCATAGAGATGGGTAGATTTGCCTCAGGCACATCTCGTACCTCTTACAAAAATCTAAAAAGACGGGGTCCACCGAAACCAGCATAAAAAGATAAATATAAACACTTAAATACCCCTCCACGTTGGTGGTAATAGCATCGTCGGGCTCGGGGACTACTATATCCTTTCCTTCCCATTTACAGTCCTCTCGGACCACGGGAAGGACGTCTTCGGTAACGGAGCATATATACCTTGATGCTCCTTCAACCCTGTCCTACTTGGATGAGGGTTTCTCGACCATGAAGTCATCTTGTCACGACCCCGATTTTTCACCATCGGGAGCCATGATGGCGTCTACTATCGAAGCTAGGACAGCCAATCCTTAACAACAGAATATACTCATATAATTAACTTTTCAGAAAAACTTTAAATCCAGTAAAGAAGAAGTCAAATGCGGAAAAATACTGAACATAACGCTACCCCAAAATTTGGTGTCGCTATCTCGCAGACTACTATAGAATACTACAACCAAGTCTGAATGAAAGAAAATATATAAGTCCGTTTTGGTACAATAAAAATAAACTGAAATAAAGAATAGGGACTTCGGCCTGCGAACGCCGGCTAGGCTACCTCGAGAGTCCCTGGACTGAGAGCAACTCACAAGCAATAACCTACTGCTCCAAAAGCTGCTCCAACACTGTGATCTATGCAAAAAGCACATAAGTGTAGCATTAGCACAACCGACCCCATGTGCTGGTAAGCGCCTGGCCTAACCCCAACGAAGTAATGACGAGGCTAGACATGACTTACTAAAATCAACATGTGCAGATATATATATATATATATATATATATATATATATATATATATATATATATATATATATATATATATATATATAGATAGATAATGGTCGGTTGATATTTATGGTATACCACTGAAAAATGGAACATGCTCAGAAAATATTGAACAATGAGAGCAAGTCATCTTTGACATCATTAAACAACAACAACAACAACAACCCAGTATAATCCCACTTAGTGGGGTCTGGGGAGGGTAGTGTGTACGCAGACCTTACCCCTACCCTAGGGTAGACAACAAGGTTATATATGAAGGTATACCACTGAAAAATGGAACATGCTCAGAAAATATTGAACAATGAGAGCAAGTCATCTTTGACATCATTAAACCAAATCATATTATTTACTTTCATAAGTGGCCGGCGCGCCACACGATCCCATAGTATGTATCATATGTGGACGGCGTGCCAAACGATCTCAATAATTATAATATAGGTGGACGACGTGCCACACGATCCCAATAAATACCAAATAAGTAGACGGCGTGCCACACGATCCCAATAAATATCATATAAGTGGACGACGTGCCACACGATCCCAATAAATATCATATAAGTGGACGGCGTACCACACGATCCCAATAAACATAATATAGGTGGACAGCGTGCCACACGATCCCAATAAATTTCATATAAGTGGATGACGTGCCACACGATCCCAATAAATATAATATATGTGGACGGCGTGCCACACGATCACAATAAATATAATATAGGTGGACGGCATGCCACACGATCCCAATAAACATCATGAATGATTTGTATACCCTCTCTCAAGGAGTTCCCCTTTAGGGAAAACTCGGCAATATAACGATCTATCCAATAAGGGTACCACTAGCAGCCTAAACATCTCAATAATGGAGATTACATATAACGCTCAACCGAATCGGGGAGCAACAACAATCATAATCTACACGTTCCGACAAGGGATCCAACCACATTTCTTTACAATACTTACAATTTTGACTTCATAAAAGTCACTACCATTTGAGCCAAAGCCCCAAGAAATCTCATGTTTCATAAATAATTCCTCAACTAACTCATCATGTTGAATTCATCATTTGCTAGGAATGATTCACGAAATATACCCCAAAGCAAGTACAAACAAGACTCACGGTTATGTTAGACGCCAGTGTATAGATACTCGTTATCGTGCCTATACACCGCACTCGATCATTTAGCAAATAACAAGCAATAATACTCTAGTCCTATTCCCTCAAGCCAGTATTAGATCAAACACTTACCTCGGTCCGAAAATAGCAATCAATCCTCTAGCACCGCCTTTCTTCTAGAATCTGACTCCGAAACAATGGTATCTAGTCATTTTCAATTCAATAACATCAATTAGGGCTCAATAACACAATCTCATAGCCTAGAAATGAAATTCCCATCATTCTTCAAAAAATAGCAAAATCCGACACCGGGCCCACATGGTCCAAACTCGAGGCTCGGACCAAATTCCAATTACCCATGACCCCACGAATTAGAATATATGATTCGTTTCAAAATCCGAACTCAAATTGAGGTTGAATCGCTCAAAATCTCACAAGCCCTAGTTCTACCCAAAAACCCCATTTTCTACCTTGAATTCATGACTTAGGGCTAGGATTAATTATGATTAGGTGAAGAAATAATAAAGAAATGATGTGAGGAAAACTTACCCAAGGAGTTATGGAGGAATGGGAGCTTGAAACTTGAAAATGGAGGGTGGGGGAGAAGAGCCCGTATGAGTTTTTAGAGAAAAAACTCGTGCTAAGTGTTCTGTTTTGGTATTAAATTCACAGGGCGAAATTTTGTTCTGCGCGATTGCGTGAACAGTGATGCGATCGCGAGGGGAAATTCTATGGTCTATGCTATCGCGTGAGAGATACTACGATCGCGTAGAAGGATTTTTGCTGGGGTGGTCAGTTTGCTCTACGTGATCGCGTGAGATGGCTTGCGATCGCGGATAGGAAGGTCAGGAAGCTATGCGATCTCGTGAAACGGGATGCGATCGCATTGAAGAAGTAGCCATGGCGCTGCAATCGCGTGAAGGAGGCCGCGATCGCGTAGAGGAAAACCTCTATGTAAAAATTACAAAAAATCTGCCAGTTTCCTAAGTCCAAAAACACCCTGAACCACCTCTGAAACACTCTCGAGCCCTCGAGGCTCCAAACCAAATATGCACACTAACTCAATAACATCATACAAACTTGATCGAGCGATCAAATTGCTAAAATAACATCAAAAACGAAATCAACCCCTGAAACTCAAGATTTCATTTCAAAGTTCATAAATCCCTAACTTTAGGTATTTAGGTTCGAAACACGTCAAACGACGTCCGATCTCGACCAAATTTCACAGGAAGCGCTTAACCAATATTTAAGACCTGTACTAGGCATCGGAACAAAAATACGAGCCCGATACCTATATTTTCTAACTCATTTTCATTTCCATTTTTCCTTATTTATTTCAGAAAAAATTTAACGGAAAAAATTCTTTTACCGGGGTTCTAGACCTCGGATTTCGACTCGGGGTACATGTCCGAGTCCCATATTTTTCTACGGACCTCCCGGGACCGTCACATTACCGATCCGGGCCTATTTACCAAAAATGTTGACCAAAGTCAACTGTATCAATATTAATATCAAAATTCTTCAAGACAAGTGGTCTCTGGCTGACCGGAACATATGCAAGACTACCCATGCTGGCTGACTTCCTGCTTAATGCGTCGGCCACTACATTGGCCTTACCCGGGTGGTATAAGATAGTAATATCATAATCCTTCAATAGCTCCAACCACCTCCGATGCCTGAAATTCAATTCTTTTTGTTTGAATAGGTATTGCAAATTCTTGTGATCCGTATACACCTCACACGTCACACCATTTAAATAATGCCTCCAAATCTTCAAGGCATGAACGATGGCTGCCAACTGTAGATCATGGACTGGGTAGTTCTTCTCGTGGATCTTCAACTGCCTCGAAGCATAAGCAATAACCCTGCCATCCTGCATCAATACCGCACTAAGACCAACACGGAAAGCATCACAATAGATAGTGTAAGGTCCTGGACCTGTGGGCAAAACTGATATCGGTGTTGTAGTTAGAGCTGTCTTGAGCTTTCGAAAGCTCTCCTCGCACTCATCTAACCACCTGAACTGGGCACCCTTCTGGGTCAACCTGGTCATCAGGGTAGCTATAGATGAAAATCCCTCCACAAATCGACGATAATAACCAGCTAACCCCAAGAAACTATGAATCTCTGTCGCTGAAGCTGGTCGAGGATAATTCTTAACTGCCTCAATCTGCTTTAGGTCTACCTGAATACCCTCAGCTGATACGACATGACCCAAAAACGTCACTAAACTTAACCAAAACTCGCATTTTGAAAACTTGGCATACAACTGCTATCCTTTAGAGTCTGAAGAACCACTCTAAGGTGCTGCTCATGCTCCTCCTAACTGCGGGAGTACACAAGAATATCATCAATGAAGACAATCACGAACAAGTCCAAATAAGGCCTGAACACTCGGTTCATCAACTCCATAAATGCTACTGGGGGATTGGTCAGCCCAAATGACATGACCAAGATCTCAGAATATCCATACCGAGTGTGAAATATTGTCTTAGGGACATTAGACACCCTAATCCTCAGTTGGTAATAACTCGATCTCAAATCTATCTTGGAAAACACCTTTGCACCCTGCAACTAGTCGAACAAATCATCAATCTCGGCAGTGGATACTTGTTCTTAATTTTTACCTTGTTCAGCTGCCGGTAGTCAATACACATCCGCATGGAACCATCCTTTTTCTTCACAAATAGAACTGGCGCACCCCAGGGAGAAACACTAGGCCTGAAGAAACCCTTCTCCAATAAATCTTGCAACTGATCCTTTAGCTCTTTCAGCTCGGGTGGGGCCATACGGTACAGCGGAATGAAAATGGGCTGCGTGCCTGGGGCCAGATCAATTCCAAAATCAATATCCCTATCGGGCGGCATACCCAGCAGGTCTGAAGGAAAAACCTCTAGAAACTCCCAAACAATAGGGACTGAGTCAATAGAAGGAACCTCTGAGCTGGAGTCGCGAACATAAGCCAAATAAGCTAGACACCCCTTCTCGACCATACATCGAGCCTTAACCTAAGAAATAACACCGCGGGTGGCATGACCTGGAGTCCCTCTCCACTCCAATCGGGGCATATCCGGTAAAGCCAAAGTCACAGTCTTGGCGTGACAATTCAAGATCGCATAATACGGGGATAGCCAATCCATCCCTAATATAACATTAAAATCCACCATGTCTAGAAGCAATAGGTCAACACGGTCAAGACCCTCAAACACTACTATACAGGAATGATGGACCCGATCAACCACTATAGGATCACTCAGTGGTGTAGATACATATACAGGAATACCCAAGGCATCGCTAGGCATAGGCAGGTAGGGTGCAAAATATGACGACACGTATGAAAATGTAGACCCAGGGTCAAATAGCATTGAAGCACCCCTGTCACTGACCAGAATAGTACCTGAAATAATAGCATCGGAAGACTCAACCTCTGGCCTGGGTGGCAAAGCATAGAAACGGGACTGGACCCCACCCCCTGAACTGCATCTCTAAGGCGATCAACCACTTGCTGACCTCTGTCTCTACTTGTCCGAGCTACACCTCTACGGTCCCTACCTCTACCTCTAGGATCTCTACCCCCGCCTCTAGATGGTGGGCGGGCTATGAATCACCTGCTGCCTGAATCATGGGGTGAGGACCCTACTGTTGAGAACTGCCCGAAGCTCGAGGGCAAAACCCGGCAATATGCCTCGGGTCACCACAAGTGTAACAAGTCCTTTGCAGGTGAGAATAACGAAGTGGGGGTGCACTGATAGGCTGCTGATCTGACTGATACTGCTGGGGACCACCACTTCCCGAACTACTATAAGAAGTTTGAAGAGCTGACTGAAAGGGCCTCGGTGCCTGACCCCTACCATAAGAATCCCTACCTCCAGATGAGGTACCACTGAATCTACCAGAATGACGAGGTCTCTTATCTAGCATCTGACTACCACCCCGTGCGAGGACCATCTCAACTCTGCGGGACGCATTGGCCACCTCCTGGAAGGAAATATCACTGCCAACTCCCATGGTCATCTGTAGGCGAATCGGCTAAATCAACCCGTCAATAAATCTCCGGACCCTCTCCCGCTCTGTAGGGAGTATCACAACTGCATGGCATGCCAAGTCAATGAATCTGGTCTCGTACTGAGTAACTGTCATGGTGCCCTGCTGAAGGCGCTCAAACTGCGTAAGAAGTGCCTCCCGCTGAGTGACGGGGAGAAACTTCTCCAAGTAATAACTCCGCAAACTGATCCCATGACAGAGCCGGAGACCCTGCTGGTCTAGATAGACAGAAATCCCTCCACCAAGTCTTGGCGGATCCGGAAAGCCTGAAAGTGCAAAAATCGACTCCATTGGTCTCTACTATGCCCATGGTCCTGAGAATCTCATGGCAATTGAACAGGAAATCCTGGGGATCCTCGGATGAAGCACCGCTGAAGTTGTTAGTTAATAGCTTGGAGAATCGATCAAGTCTCCACAAAGCATCAGAAGTCATGGCCGCTCCATTACCGGCCTGAGCTGGAAAACATGGCTGAACTACCACAGCTGGCTGAATCACTAGGGCATGGGCCTGAGGAGCTGCCTGCTCTGGGGTACGTGTAACAGGAGTCTGAACCCCTCCTCGAGCCTGAGAAATGGCTGGTGTAGCTGGTAACAACCCTGCTCTAGAAATACTCTCCATAAAGCCTGCTAGTCAGACTATAGCATCTTGAAACTCTGGGTGATCACAACTCCTCCTGGGACCTGAGCTGGGCCCGCATGTACTGCTGGAGTTGGAACCTCCTCATCATAATCAACATGAGGCTCCACCTCTGGAACGGCTACCTGGGGTTGGGCTCTACCCCGGCCTCGGCCTCTGGCACGACCTCAGCCTCTACCCCTCACGGGTGCAGCTGTGGGCTCGGGCTGCCGCGCGGTGGAAGATAAAGCACGTGTTCTCGCCCTCTACGAAAGAATAGAGTAGAAGGACAATCAGTGTTTGAGAAACAGAATCGTACGACAAGAAAGAACAAAAGTGAAATGTTTCCTAACTCTGTAGCCCCTGAGGGATAAATACAGACGTTTCCGTATCGATCCCTCAGACTCTACCTAGTTTGTCCGTGAGTAGCGAGACCTATGTAACCTAGTGCTCTGATACCAATTTGTCACGACCCGAATTTTCCACCATCGGGAGCCGTGATGGCGCCTACTATCGAAGCTAGGCCAGCCAATCCTTAACAACAGAATATACTCAGATAATTAAATTTTTAGAAAAACTTTTAATCCAGTAAAGAAGAAATCAAATGCAAAAGAATACTGAATATAACACTACCCCAAAAGTCAGGTGTCGCTATCTCACAGACTACTATAGAATACTACAACCAAGTCTGAATGAAAGAAAATACATAAGTCTATTTTGGTACAATATAAACAAATTGAAATAAAGGACAGGGACTTCGGCCTGCGAACGCCGGCTAGGCTACCTCGAGAGTCCCTGGACTGAGAGCAATTCCCAAGTAATATCCTACTGTTGCTGCTGTCCGAAAGCTGCTCCAACACTGTGATCGGTGCAAAAAGCGCAGAAGTGTAGCATCACCACAACCGACCCCATGTGATGGTAAGTGCATGGCCTAACCCCGGCGAAGTAGTGACGAGGCTAGACAAAACTTACTAAAATCAACTTGTGCAGATATATATATATAGATGCAATGACAACAGAAGAACAACAAGATTATACATGAAGGTATACAACTGAAAAAAGGGAACATGCTCAGAAAATATTGAACAATAAGAGCAGGTCATCTGTGACATCATTAAACCAAATCATATTATTTACTTTCATAAGTGGTCGGCGCGCCACATGATCCCATAGTATGTATCATAAGTGGACGGCGTGCCACACGATCCCAATAATTACAATATAGGTGGACGTCGTGCCACACGATCCCAATAAATATCATATAAGTGGACGGTGTGCCACACGATCCCAATAAATATTATATAAGTGGACGGCGTACCACACGATCCCAATAAATATCATATAAGTGGACGGCGTGCCACACGATATCAATAAACATAATATAGGTGGACGGCGTGCCACACGATCCCAATAAATATCATATAAGTGGACGGCGTGCCACACGATCCCAATAAACATAATATAGGTAGACGGCGTGCCACACGATCCTAATAAATTTCATATAAGTGGACGGCGTGCCACACGATCCCAATAAACATCATGAATGATTCATATAGCCTCTCTCAAGGAGTTCCTCTTTAGGGAAAATTCCGTAATATAACGATCTACCCAATAAGGGTACCACTAGCAGCCCAAACATCTTAATAATGGAGATTACATATAACGCTCAACCGAATAGGGGAGAAATAACAATCATAATCTACACGTCCCGGCAAGGGACCCAACCACATTTCTTTACAATACTTACAATTTTAACTTCATAAAAGTCACTACCATTTGAGCCAAAGCCCTAAGAAATCTCATGTTTAATAAATAATTCCTCAAATAACTTATCATGTTGAATTCATCATTTGCTAAGAATGATTCACGAAATATACCCCAAAGGAAGTACAAATAAGATTCATGGTTATGCTAGACGCCAGTGTATAGATACTCGTCACCATGCCTATACACCACACTCGATCATTTAGGAAATAGCAAGCAATAATACTCTAGTCCTATTCTCTCAAGCCAGGATTAGATCAAACACTTACCTCGGTCCGAAAATAACAATCAATCCTCTAGCACCGCCTTTCCTCTAGAATCCGACTCCGAAATAATGGTATCTAGTCATTTTCAATTCAATAACATCGGCTCAATAACACAATCTCATAGCCTAGAAATGAAATTCCCATCATTCTTCCAAAAATAGCAAAATCCGTCACCTGGCCCACATGGTTCAAACTCGAGGCTCGGACCAAATTCCAATCACCCATCACCACACGAGTTAGAATATATGATTTATTTCAAAATCTGACCTCAAATTGAGGTTGAATCACTCAAAATCCCACAAGTCCTAGTTCTACCCAAAACCCCCATTTTCTACCTTGAATTCATGACTTAGGGCTAGGATTAATTATGATTAGGTGAAGAAATAATGAAGAAATGATGTTAGGAACACTTACCCAATGAGTTATGGAGGAATGGGAACTTGGAACTTGAAAATGGAGTTTTGTGAGAAAAATCCTCTGCTAAGTGTTCTGTTTTGGTATTAAGCTCATCGGGCGAAATTTTGTTCTACGCGATCACGTGAACAATGATGCGATTGCGGAGGGCAAATTCTGTGATCTACGCAATCGCGTGAGAGCTGCTGCGATCACATAGTAGGATTTTTTCTGGGGTGGTCAGTTTGCTCTACGCGATCGCGTGAGATGGCTTGCGATCGCGGAGAGGAAGGTCGGGAAGCTATGAGATCGCGTGAAACGTGATGCGATCGCATTGAAGAAGTAGCCAAGGCAGTGCGATCGCGTGAAGGAGGCCGCGATCGCGTAGAGGAAAACCTCTGTGTAAAAAATGCAGAAAATCTGCCAGTTCCTAAGTCCAAAAACACCCTGAACCACCTCTGAAACACTCCCGAGCCCTCGAAGCTCCAAACCAAATATTCACACTAACTCAACACCATCATACGAACTTGCTCGAGCAATCAAATAGCTAAAATAACATCAAAAACGAAGAATTAACCCCCAAAACTCAAGATTTCATTTCAAAGTTCATAGATCTCTAACTTTAGCTATTTAGGTCTGAAACACGTTAAATGATGTCCGATCTTGACCAAATTTTACAGGAAGAGCTTAACCAATATTTAAGACCTGTACCGGGCGTCGGAACCAAAATACGAGCCCGATACCTATCTAACTCATTTTCATTTCCATTTTTCCTTATTAATTTCAAAAAACAATTTAACGGAAAAAATTCTTTTACCGGGGTTCTGGACCTCGAATTTTGACTCCGGGCACATGCCCGATTCCCATATTTTTCTACGGATCTTTCGGGACCGTCACATCACCGATTCGGGCCCGTTTACCAAAAATGTTGACAAAAGTCAACTGTATCAATATTAATATAAAAATTCTTCAAATTTTCCATAAAATTCATATATCTTAACACAAAAATATTTTCGGCTTCGCGCTCGGACTGTGCACGCACATCGAGGAAACTAAGAGTGAGGTTTCCAAGACCTCGGAAGTACGGAAAAAGGGAAAAATACGGTGATGACCCTTTGGGTAGTCACACATCCGCAATTGAACAACCCCCGGGAATAAATATTTTCAAGAGGGGCTCGGGAGCCGGTTCGGTGGTAGCTACTTCAGGAGCAATCGTTTGCTTTTAGTTGTTTAATGTTTGGTATGCGGTTTGCAACTCGTGGATCTTCCGTTTTTTTGTTTATTCATTCAGTTTCCGAAACTCACTAGCTGGATTAAGTTAGATTTGCTCCAAGTAGTGTCGGAGCCCCATATATTCTAGGGGTGTTAGTGACACTCCTTGGTCGAAAAATTACAATATATAGTTAGATAATTTTTTTACGTGTATATACTATTTCCTCCGTTTTAAAAAGATTATCTTTGTTTGAGTTGGCACAAACATTAATAAAGAAGAAAAGACTTTTGAGATATATGATGTTAAATAAGCCATAACATTTGTGTGGTTATAAAACTTTTGAAATCTGTGATCTAAAGCTTGTCATTTATTTGTGTGATACTTCTTATTAAGGAAAGGCCATGATAAGCTAAAAAGGCCATTAGAATATACTTCATAGTGGTAAGAATGAACGACTTTGCCGGAGCCGATGACTATTATGATTTATGGGTTTTTGACGAGTTCCAAAAACACAAAGGCATTTTAGGGCGGGATCTAAAAGCTCTTCAACGTGTTGCGGATCCTTCGGGCGTGAGAGGGTGAATGTAATTCAGCTCGAACGAAGTGAGGGGGGTATTAGGGAAGGTACCAATCTTTTTGAGGAAGGTACCAATCTTTCTTTTTGAAAGATAAGAAGTAGATATTGACATCCCTAGGCTTCATCGTAAGTTTACTTTTTTATATTTTGATCCCCTTAACAAAAATCTTGGCTCTATTACTGCGCTGGGCCCATCTAAGAGGGTAAAACACTCCTTGGTGGTACTTCAAAATGGTATATTAAATGTCTTAACCATCTACAATTTTGGGAAGTATGTATTAAGCCTTTATTGCAAGATTCCTCGTAGTGATACATTACATGTCTTAACCATCCACAATTTGGGAAGCAGAGATAATAAACTGTTCACATTGAACACACTTGAACAGTTGAACCTCAAACATCCAAATAACATCCTAAACAAATCAAATTGAAAGATAGATGCACACATACAACTAGCTTCTTTTATTTTTATTTTTTTGTGACATTGATTATATGGTCAAGCTAGAGCAGGAGCTTTGACAGAAATAGCAGGGAAATCCAGTAGCACAGCCTTGTCAATTACAGTGGAAAAAGTAGCAGAAAATTCCACATGATTTGGGTGACTAACAAATGTAGTATAGTCATCTTTGTTATTGAATGTCATCAAGAATGCATGAGTGAAGCCTTGTCTAAGCATTTCATGGCTTTCAGCATCTTTTCCCCTGCCACAAGTTGTAGAAACCATTCTAATTTACAATCATCACAATAATGTGCGAGTAAAAGAGTAGCTCGGTTACACTAAATTTTTCCTATATACGAGATCCAAGAAAGAGCCAGACCAAGGCCATATTTGATCTTATGTACGCTACATTTTCTTGCATTTATGCAAGAGCCGGTATTCACAACTTGAACCTGTGACTTCCCGGTCACACAACGATAACTTTTAACGTTGCGCTAAGACTCCCCTTCTATGTATTATCTATGTTACTCAGACTCTCCAAAATATCCCCGATTGCATGTCGGATCCTCCTAAAGTAGTGTATTTTTGAAGGATTCGACACGAATGCAGTAACATTTTGGAGGGTCCGTACAATATAGTATATCAGTATATATAAAAATGACCATAAAAAATGTATTCAATGACTTACCAAACAAAAGACTTGACAATATCCATTTCTTGAACAAGCTTTTCCAATCCTTTTAGAATGTCCTCCACCACCACATCTTCCTTGAACTTCACCAATACTAAATGCTTGAATTCATTAGCCATAGCTCGTTAATTAGCAAACCAATGAAGTAAAATGGTTCACCAAAAGACACCTATATATACACCCCACATTTTTTTTCTGTCAACTTCTAACAGTCTGTCATCACTTATGAAGGGGCAGATGGGACTCATAGATATCGAGTTCATCTAAATTCAGTATTTTTGACGCAGAGTATAAATTTACATGTAAAAATTCATTAAAATTACGGTAAATAATATATACGAATCTATAACTTTTAAAAATATAATGGATTTAAGACTAAAAATCTAAAAAATTAAACTCATAAAACTTAAATCGTGGATCCGTCCGATAACTTACGGGACATACACATTATTTGTACCATGAAGTCAAGTCTCTCCTTTACAAGACAATATCTGCAAAACAATATATGGAAAAAGGTACATTAGCTGCATGGGACAATAGTCCCACTAACCTGTAATTTTCATGTCTTCACCTTAATTGTCCTAACCTTTGCTTTTCAAAAAGAAGTGGGGTCACTCTGAACCATTCTTCTTGGAATTTGAGGACTGGTTTTCAAAATGCAACATCATATTGAGAAACAACTGCTATTATTATTTCTCATGCGTTCGGACATAAAAATTAATTTAATTTTTGGAAAAAAATATATATTTGAAATTAAATTGAAAATAGTTTTTAGAATTTGAAATTATATTTGGACATGCATTTCAATTGAAAAAATATTTCAGTTTTATGGGTGGAGAAAAAATTTCTAAAAGTTCTGTTGAAAAACTCATTTTGGAAGAATTTCCAAAAACTTGCAAATTTTATAGACAAATACATATTTAAGAAAAAAAATTATGGAGAAATGGGGCCTATTGAAAGATACCCTTTTTATTTAGTCCTTATTTTTTCTTTTGCTTTAAGTTGAGCACACCATGTTCATTTTACCGGACCTTTCTCTATGGTTCTTTGAGCTATCTAATTTATGATTGAGTTTTGATATGGAAATCATTGACATAACATCACTTAATTTAAGGAATATGACCTTAGGCCTTTCTTTCAAATAATTGGTGTGTTGTTGAATTATTAAAAGTTTATATATTATTGATTTTCCACGTTCTTTATTATGCTCGAAATTAGATTTTCAGTATCATATACTTGTATTTCAATATATTATATATGGTAATGTTAGTACAAGAAAGCGAACAACTGGCCATATAATAAAAGTAAATCTTGCACTATTTAGATCCCCCTTGATCTGGCTGTAGTTTACAGAAACAATCCTCTATATTTTAATTACACGAATAATCATCATATTAAGTGATTATTGCAGTAAAGTCATAAAACCAATTCAGTAACCAAATAATACATCAATTAGCATGAAATGAAAACCATCATAAATTCAAACCGACGGAAAAAATTACAACTAAATTGTCACATAGGATAAAAGTGAAAAGCGCTTATTATTTTTGAAGTTCAAATTTTGAGCTGCATGCATTGGAGGCATCACCATTGCAAGTAACAAAAAAGTGTGATAGACCTAAAATGTCTATCACTTATTTTAGAAATAATAAATTCTGTCTTTCAAGGCCTTAAAACTTCTTTTTTGCC
Source organism: Nicotiana noctiflora (assembly GCA_032618575.1). Classification (NCBI taxonomy): domain Eukaryota; kingdom Viridiplantae; phylum Streptophyta; class Magnoliopsida; order Solanales; family Solanaceae; genus Nicotiana; species Nicotiana noctiflora. The sequence goes on from JASVEL010002987.1 coordinate 64,148, forward strand.
TCACCTCGATTTGTATGCATAGTCCGAGCGTGTATCTGAAAAGCCACTATGTAAAATTTGTGAAAAATGATGAATTTTGCTTTTAAAATAAATTTAGGTTGACTTCGGTCAATATTTTGGGTAAACAGATCCGGACACGTGATTTGACGGTCCCGAAGGGTCCATAAGAAAATATGGAACTTGGGCGTATGCCCGGAATCGTATTCCGAGGTCCCAAGCCCGAAAAATAAATTTTTAAAGAAAATTATTTTCTGGAATATTAAGAGTTTTTTTAAATGAAATATGTTTGAAATTGATGGTATCGGGCCCGTATTTTGGTTCCGGATCCCGGTACAAGTTTGAAATAATAATTTGGTTGAATCTGTAAAATTTGGTAAAGATCGAAATTGGTTTGGTATAAAACGGACTTGAAGTTGAGAAAATGGAAATTTTGGTGTTCTTGGATGATTTCTTGAATTTGGGGTTTAATTCATAGTTGTTGAGGTTATTTTGATGATTTGATTGCACGAGCAAGTCCGTATGATGTTTTTAGGTTGGTGTGCATGTTTGGTTTGGAGCCCCGAGGGCTCGGGTGAGTTTTGGATATGCTAGAGAGTGAAATTTGGACTTACGGAATTGTTGGCATATTGTAGGTCTGCTGCGAAGCCTGGCTCGCAAATGCGAGCTCACAAATGCGAGAGTTATGTCGCAAATGCGAAGAGCCCAGGACCAGTATTACCACGCAACTGCGAGGTACACTTCGCAAATGCAAAGTCTTCTATATGTGCCAGTTGTCGCAAATGCGACGTTCCCATCACAAATGCGACATTCCCATCTCAAATGCGAGTTCGTAATTGTGAACATCAAATCGCAAATGTGAGAAAACAGGTTTCTAAAGGCTTTGCAATTGCGACAATAAAGGCCTGCTAAAATAAATTTCAGACGGTATTTCAATCATTTTTACAATATTTTCAAAACAAAAACATCCTTGGCGAATTTTCAAAGACAAGTACTCTTTCAAATCGATTGTAAGTCATTTCTAACTCGTTTTTATTAATTTTTAATATATTTTCTCATGATTTCAATCAAAATCAAAGGTTTTCATGGGGAAAAGTGGGTGTTTTGGGTAGAACTTAGGTTTTTTAGATTTTGGGGATTTGGACCTCGATTTGAGGTCCGATTTCAAAATGAATTATATATTTGAGTTCATGGATGAATGGGTATTCGGGTTTTGGTTCGAACTCAAGTTTTGACTTTGAAGACCCGACCCGTCGTTACGTGAGTTACCGCCTCGTTTCTTCCATTTTCTGCTTTCTTATGTGTCATTATAGGAGTCTTGGGTGAATGAGTTGAATGATTGATTTTAGATGGAATAGAAGACACTTAGTCTCTTTAAGGAAAGCTTGTTTTGGAAAAGTCAGCCGGATATTGACTAGTAATTGAAAAGGGCCCGGATGTAACTTTTTGTGATTCGGTTAGCTTCGAGGGATAATTTGTGACTTAGAAGTGTGATCGGAATTGATTTTGGAGGTCCGGTGTAGAATTAGGCTTGAATTGGCGAAGTTAGTATATTGGTGAATTCCGTTTGATAGGTGAAATTTGATCCGAGGGTCGGAATAGAATTCTAAGAGTTGTTGTAACTTTGTTAAGTGATTTTGGATGTGTATGCAAAATTTCACGTTATTCGGAGGTATTTTGGTCGGGGTTTTTTATCAAATGCGTAATTCGGAAGTTTTAGAAGAACTTAGGCTTGAATCTGATGTAATTTGAGGGTTTTGGTGTTATTTGTGGTGTTGATGATTGGAGCAAGTTTGAATTATGTTTTAAGATGGGTTGGCATTTTTTGTTGAGGTCCCGGGGGCCTCAGGGTAATTTCGGATGGCCATCGGGATGAATTGGACTTGTGAGATTTCTGAAAATTTCTGATATCTCGTATTTCCGCATTTGCAGAAAAGGGGCCGCATCTGCGGTTCCGCAGATGAAATGGGCTGGTCGCAGGTGTGAGTTCTTGGGAGATTGTTGTTTCCGCAGGTGTGTTCTTGGAACCGCATCTGCTATGCCGCAGATGCAGTGGAGGAATCGCAAAAGTGAAAGTAAGGCTATGGTAATTTTTGGCAGAAGCGGACAAGATGCGTAGAAGCGATGTCCATAAATGCGGATACCTAACCGCAGAAGTGATCCTGGCGAGATTGGAAGTTCCGCACAAGAGAATGGAAATCGCAGAAGCGGTAGTCGCATATGTGGTAAGGTAACCGCATATGCAAAAATGACTGTTTAGAGAAGGGTTTTAAAGCTCATTTTGTTCCGCGAGCTTAAATTCATTTCCACCATTTTTTATCGACCTTGAGAGCTATTGGACGAAAATTGAACGGGATTTCGACTATGTGTGATTGGAGGTGAGTTCCTTGACCTTAATACATGATTTAATGGTAGAATTAACATAGAAATTTATGGAAATTCATCAAAAGAAGGTAAAGCTAGGGCTTGAAAATTTGGTATTTCAAAGTGGGATTTGATGGGTAATTTGGACTCGGATTTAGGAGTTTTTGGTATGCATACACTTGTGGCGAGATAAGAAATCCAGAGATGTTAATTTTCTGCTTTTTTTAGAAGTGGGCCCGAGGCTTGGGTTTTGCCAATTTCGTAAATTTCGATATTTTTCGAGTCTTTTCAATTGGGTTATGTTCACTTAGCCTATTGCAACGCATTTATTGTGGTTTTGACCAGATTCAATGCGCGAGGAGATCGATTTGTGAGGCAAGGGCATAGCGAGCTAGGATTTTTGCCGGCCTGAGGTGAGTAATGATAGTAAATGATATCTTGAGGGTTAGAAATCTCGGATTTGCACAACATAGTGCTATATTGAGGTAAAACACACGCTTAATTGCAAGCGCGAGGTTGTTTACTACTGGGGATTTTGACTTGGTCCATCCCGTTTGATATTTTATCGCGTATTTGACTAAGCTATTTTGTTTATCATATGATTTGGACTAGTTGTCATGTTTGGGATCTCATGCCGACTTGTAGAACCCTTAGGGGTATTATGACTCATTTTCCTCACTTTACTTATTGAAAAATTACATCCTCAGTCATGTTTCTATTTACTTAAACAATGTGAATCGATTTTATAAGTGTAAATCCTAAATGAGAGAAATATGTGGGTTGAGACCCCTAACCTATTCTATTGTGTCCTAAAATGACTTAGAGGGGTCGGGCACCTAACAGTGAGGATGTTATATATATTATGGATCGAGTTGCACGCCACAACAAATACTTATATGGATCGGATTGCATGCCGAAGCAAATATTTATGTGGATTAGGATGCATGCCGTATCAATATTGCACTTGGGTTGTAGGAGCCCCTCCAGAGTCTGCACTCTCACAATGAGCTTGGGTACCCATATGGATCGGGCTGCACGCCACAACGAGATATGCATCGGGTTGCACGACGTAGGGGTTACTATATGATATTATTCTAGGAGTGATATCAGAGAGATTGAGCCCAAGGGGCTGCTATTGTGCTGAGCGGTTGATACTGGGCCCCAGGGGTAGTTTTTACTATTTACTACTTAAATGATATTTTACATGTCTTTAAAAACTGAGATTTAAATGGACTTTCACTGATTTTACTACTTTAAGTAATTTGCTACCTGGTATAGAACTGCCTTGTGTTGTTATGTGTTTTCTTATCTTTGGTTATTATTTATTATTATTACTTACTGGGTCAGAGTACTCGCATTACTCCCTGCACCATGCGTGCAGATTCAGAATTAGCAGAGTTTGTGCCTGAGCACTGACATCCTTCCCAAATCAAGCAACGAGATCGGAGCATCAAGGTAGCTGTTGGCGTCCGCAGCCCCTTGACTCCTCTATTTTATGATATTTTAGTTATTCTAGACTTTGTATCAGATATTCTATTTTGTAGACTGATAGCAACTCTGTAGTAGCTCATGACTTGTGACACCCCGGTTTGGGCTGTCTCAGGATGGTTTCCCTCGTATTTATCACTATTTTTGCATTAATTGTTATGTTAAGCATGTGTTAAAATGGTAAATGTTAATTATTTGCTTAAAAAGAAGCGTTGGCATTTTTATGCATGGCCTTGTCTTCACGAGAGACGTCATCACGATCGGGTTTGGGATTTAGGCCGACACAATAACTATGTGAGCCAAGGGTCGATTTTTGAATTTTTCGAAAAAACTCTAGAAAATATATTTTCATGCATTAGAATTGATTCATTTAGCATTTATTGATATAGTTAAGTAACTTGTGGCTAGATATGAGCGAAGTGGTGGTGGAATCTAGAGGTAAAGCGGTAGTTGAGGCTTGAATTGTGTTCGTGACATCGAGCTAAGTGGTTGGTCTAACATTAGCTTGGGGGATTAGGATTTGTGTCTTATTTGCTATGTGTTAACTATGAAGTACGACGTGTAGGTATGGTGACTAGTATCTATATATCGGTGTCAAGCATGCCCGTAAATTGTAATTATTGTGACTCCATCATGGTTTATTCATGATTTGTATTATTATTTTCTTGTCGGGATGTTGTTGTTATTTTAGTGTTCCATTGCCTGGATGTTATTGTTATATTATTATTCCCTTGTCGGAATGTTGTTGTTATATTATTTTACCTTCCAGGGATGTTGTTGTTATATTATTGTTCCCTTGCCGGAAAATTATTATTGTATTATTATTCCCTTACCGGGAATCTTCTATAATTGGTGTTTGTCACACCTCCTTTTTTCTTACTGAATGTATGTGCCACTAATTACTACTACACCCCGGGAAGGGATATAATAATAATAGGAAAGGAGTTTTCCAATTAAAGGACATTCAAAATGGGATTTATTTATTAATTTTAAGAGTCGCCACTTGGGAGAATAACGGCGTCCCAAGTCACCGGTTTAATCCCGAACCGAGGAAATTATGACTCTGTTTAACAGTCTGCGAAATCAGAAATCTATATAAGGAATTTTGTTAACCCGCGAGAAGGTGTTAGGCACTTCCGCATTCTGTGGTTCTAGCACGGTCGCTCAACGGCCGTATTTGCTTTTATCTGATTTCTTTATATGCTTCAATTTGTATACTTATTAATGTCCCGCTTTGTCATTTTTTAAGAATTGTGACGTCGCAAAAACTCATTTCGAGTCACACCGCACCAGTATGCCTGTGACTTTAGTGCATTTCAGCTTTGCCAGGATTTGATATTTGGGTCACATAAATGTGCACCCGTATTAGGAATGTAATATTATTAATCGTGCCTAAAATGTCTACGTCTTTATTAACTTTGGAAAAGACCGTGAAATTCGCTAAACGGTCCTTCCGAGTCTAGAATTTTATGTTGAAATTTATTTGGGGGCCTCGTGTGTTTTCATTCTTTGTAACGAGGCTCATCTCTTATTTTAAAAAGTCCAATCCTGCTCATGCACTAAATTTTCTATTTTTTTGTTTTTTCTTCCTAATATATATCTATTTTTTGTATTAATTTCAGACTTATTGATGTGGGAGTCCAGGCCATTATTCATTTTTGGGACTGGACTTCAGACTGCCTAACAGTCCATAATCAAAATACAACTGGACCTCTGGAGCCCATCATATACCTCTAATCCTAATCGAAGGCATGAATGCCACATTAATTCGATCCAGGCCTGATTCCCTTTGACGCCCAAATCATTTACATTTAAAGCTTGACCGGAACTAATTGTCATTTTTAGCAACACTTATGAATGTAACAGTTAACAAGTTAAATGCTAATTTTGCACTTAGTCACCACTGATTTCAATATTTAACGGCTACTTAAGAATTTTAGCACAATAGTTTGTATCAGTGTTATTATTCTATACAGTAGAACTTGATATTCAAGTAGTTATCATGATACTAGTTTGCAGGATTATTTTTGTCACTTTATTTTAACTAAAGAAAAAAACAGTATTCTGATTTAACTAAGCATGCTTGAACTACTGAAAATCACAAAATCTAAAAGCAAAGTTGTAGATAACTCATATTTAGTAGGGATAAACAGTAATACAATCTGAACTACTTATACTTTTTGAATTAAATGGTTATGATTCAGAATTCAACTAACAAAATAGCTAAGTACCAATTTTATATATCTAATTTCAGAACATATTTATATATCTAAGTGTATTAGTTGTGTCTTAGCATGTTTTAGTTTTAGAATTAGGTGATAATTATATCTAACCTACTAGATACGTCTACTGTAGTATTATCTACTACTACTTTAATCTAATCGAGTTCATATGGTCTATTATTTATTACAACCTATTCCTAATGAATTACAAGAGATCTAAGATTATACCTAGAAACAACAAGAAAAACAGAGACACAACTTCATCGAAAATCAAACTAATATTTCATTCCTTCATCATGTTTTCAATTACACCTACAAGAGACAGTAGTGTACCTGATCAAATAAAAGGAAATTGATAAGTTCTAAGGGATGAAAGAGAAGAGAAATCAGCAATAGCAGCAGCAAAATATCAACAGCAAACAGGAGCAGATATTAACACAGCAAACTTCCAAACTCAGTAGACAACCAGCGAATAACTCGAGAAATAACACTTGAATTGAATATTAATTAGAAGACCAGTAGAGTTCTGGAGATTAGAACTCTTAGATTGAACCCTCAAACTCTGAAATTCAGAACTTAGAACCAAAATCAGACCTAATTTTGAATTTCTAAAGCTGGAACCCAAGAGTTGAATCCCAAAAATATAGCCTAATGTGAAGATTTTCCGAACTCCAATTTCAGGCTTGAAACAGCCTATTTATAGAGTAAATTTTGGGGGAATTTTGAATTAATTATTCTATTTCCCTCCCCAACTCTTTTCAATTAAATCCATTAAGGTATAGCAGAATTTTAACGGAATGCACTTGAACCCCTGCTAGAAGGTTCTAGGTTGTTCCTTATTGTTCTATTGGCATATTTTACCTAGTTGCCCTCACTTGCTAAGGTTTATTACATGATTACCTTTTAACTATGCCTTGTCTACCATTTATTATTCATGTATTTTCAGAAAAACCAAGCACTAAAGTCATTTATATCCCCATAAGCTTTATGTAATCTATAGAAATACCATTTGCCTTTCCCCTTTTACCATTTACACTTAATCATATTTACCCGACCTACATTAGGTCCCTCAAGACTTGGGTAATTGAATGTATTTAAAATATAACCCCCTAAGACTCATTTTTAAAAATTAACCAGCTTCAGACTGTATAACCCTTTCAAAATTAACCACTGTTACAAAGATAACCATTCTAAGACCCATACTGTGTTGCAAACATAACCACAAAAGACATTTATACATATAACCTAAATATGCATAAGCACTCAGAAATTCAGAAGAAACTAACATACAAATCATATTGCAAATGTAGCCATATTCATGTTGTTTTGCACAAGTAGCCCTAATTACGACTAACTTTCAGATTAATCAGAACTCAGAGAGACAAATTGATAATGGTTGAATTCCAACTAATCAGAACCTTAATCGAGACAAGATCTATTGAACAGTCACGTGAGAATAGCTAATAGCACATGATTTACAGGTAGCTAATATCAGAACTTAAGAATATTAAATCAATTTCAGGCATACATGTAATAAGCTCAGGGCTAATATGAACACAGAAGAGCAAGATATAGAACAAAGGTGGATTCGGGGTTTTTTAACATGCATAGGGATTTTCTAAACATATCTAAGTTTTAAACAGATAAGCACGCAAAAAGCTACTGAACAAAAGCAAATTTTAAACAGGTAAGAACACAAAAGCCACTGAACGGGTTTTAGGGTACTTAGCTTTTAGGGCTTCGTCATTTCTTTCTTTTCTTCTTTCTTTCCTCTTTCTTTCATTTTCTTTTCTTTCATTTTCTTTCTTCTTTCTTGATTTTTCAGCGTTTCAGAGACTTGAGGTCTCTTAAGTGACAGATCTCCCTAACAGGCTTCTTGGAAGTATGATTTGAGTATGAGAGGGGTGTTTGGGGAGTTGGGGTAAGGTTCCGAGGGGCTTTTGTTTTTTTTTGGGGTACTCGCCGGAGTAGGGTTCCAGCGGGACTTTTTCTAATATTCGAAAGGTTAGGGAAATATTCAAGATATAGGACTATGGTGGGGTGATAGATCATCTTAAGACGGTTCTATGGTATTAAAGTGGAGGTCTGGTTCATACATTGGTGGTCGCCGGCTAGGGTTCCGCGATCGAAATTTCAAGAAATGGAGACTGGTGGGTTTTTAACGGGGTTAATGGTGTTACAAATGTTAGAAGAAGAAGAGAAGAGTGTTTAGGGGGGTTGGCCTGAGCCGGAGAAGGTGGTAGGAGACTGACCACCGGTAGGGTTCCGGTGGTCTCTTTGAGAGAAGGGGGGAGAAGAAGGAAGGTTTCATGGCGACTAGGGGTTTGTTTAGTGAGAGGTGTATGTGTATAATGAGGAATAAATTGGGGGGGGGGTATGATATATACTGAAGTGGTAGTATTGTTTCTCAACCGTTGGATTTGATTATATGAACGGCCAAGATCCTTTGTCTTCAAAACGACGGCGTATAATTTAATGAGGTATTTTATTTGGTCTCTTAGATTAGATGTTTGAACGGTCAGGATTTAACTACCTAAGAGACATCGTTTGGTTAAGTGATACCCTAGTCTCGTCCGTTTGATTAAATTTGATGGACGATTGTGATTAATTCCCTCAACGACGTCATTTTATTAATACATCCACCGCTTTACTTGGCCCGTTTGATTTAAATCATCAACGATCCAGTTTATTTGATGTTCAGACGTTGTTGTTTGGCCTTGTAACTAGGCAGACCAGGCTAATTAGCCTGGTCCTGGTCTGTGTAATGTATTTGGGCTGAGTACATTATATGTATTTGGCCCAATTTGGTATTTCACATTGTATTTTTGTATTTTTTTTGTTATTTTTGAATTGTATTTATTTTAATTTCTTGTATTTTCCTTTGTATTTTATACTAATTTTCTTTGTATAAATTTTACACTGATGTATTTTCTTTTATTTTTTTAATTTTTGTATTTTTTCCATAATTTTTCCGATTTTTGTATTTTTTGCTTGATTTTCTAATTTTCTAGTATTTACTCTATAATTTTTTGTGATGTTTTCTAATTAATTTCTTTTTGTATTTCATTTTAAAATTGTTTCAATTAAAAACACACACATGTATTTTCTATACACTAATCAAACTCATTGCAATCAAAAATCATATTTGTATTTTATTATTTTGGAATTTAATTGCTTGGGGCAAAAATCACGTGCTCACAGCTGCCCCTCTTTGCTCGGGAACATGAAGAGTTTTAGTGTAAAGATAAGTGAGCAGTAATGAGTGATTTTTGTCCACACGCATATTCCGTATGAAGCATTTTTGAATTGTTTTGACCGCACCCTGCTTTAGAGGTTGCCTACATATCCTGGGCCATACAAGAATCAGGTCAGTGTAGTTCAGGAATGTCTGGTAGTTTAAAACTACCAGGGAAGCTGTCATTTCACTGTTGTTGTTGTTGTTGTTACTGCTGTTACTGCTGACTGACTCCTTATTACAACATGGTAAGAAAAATAAAGAAGCTAGCCTAAGCTATGGTCTATGAATTACAAAAATCCTATCTATGTCTGTGTCTTGTATTGTCTTGATCATTCATCTTGCATCTTGTTCTTTATTTGCATATTCTATTCTTCGATGAATCTCTTTCTTGTAACTTGTTTCAAACATATTGCTTCATTCCGCTTGTATGACTTCAAAAATGTGTTTCTCCATTCTCTGTGTTGGTACCTGCTTATTACAAAAATAAAGAAAACATTTTTCTACCTCAGTATGGGGCTTTCAATCGATTATGATGTTACTTGTTAGAAAAGAAAAGTTTTATTCTGCAGAAAGTATTCCCTTGTTATACAGGTGGGCGCCTGAGCAAAAATTTAAAATGCAGAAAGTATTCCCTTGTTACACAGGTGGGCGCCTGAGCGAAAATTTAAAATGCAGAAAAGTATTCCCTTGTTATCCAGGTGGGCGCATAAGGCAGAAATTAAAATGCAGAAAAGTATTCCATTGTTATCCAGGTGGGCGCCTGATGCAGAAATTAAAAATGTAGAAAATATTCTCTTGTAATCCAGGTGGGTGCCTGAGCGAAAATTTAAAATGCAGAAAATATTCCCTTGTTATCCAGGTGGGCGCCTGATAAAGAAATTAAAATGTAGAAAAATATTCCCTTGTTATCCAGGTGGGCGCTTGATGCAGAAATTAAAATGCAGAAAATATTCCCTTGTTGTCCAGGTGGGCGCCTGATGTAGAAATTAAAAATGCAGAAACTATTCCCTTGTTATCCAGTTGGGTGCCTGATGCAGAAATTAAAATGCAGAAAATATTCCCTTGTTATCCAGGTGGGAGACTGATGCAGAAATTAAAAATGCAGAAAATATTCCCTTGTTATCCAGGTGGGCGACTGAGTGAAAATTTTAAAATGCAGAAAAGTATTCCCTTATTATCCAGGTGGGCGCCTGATGCAGAAATTAAAAATACAGAAAAATATTCCCTTGTTATCCAGGTGGGCGCCTGATGCAGAAATTAAAATGCAGAAAATATTTCCTTGTTATCCAGGGTGGGCGCCCGAGCGAAAATTTAAAATGCAGAAAATATTCCCTTGTTATCCAGGTGGGGGCTTGATGCAGAAAATATTCCCTTGTTATCCAGGTGGGCGCCTGAGCGAAAATTTAAAAATGTAGAAAAATATTCCCTCAGTTTGATAATTGGGTGTAACTTTGAAAAATAAAAGGTAATACCTCCCTCGTTGTTCGGGTAGGTTCCCGATTATTGATTCTTCCATCATGGATTCTTTCCTTTGTTGCTGCTTCCTCTTGATTTTTTCTCCCACATTGATCGCATTTACTTTAAAGTTATTAGTAAGAATTTGAATCTTTTCTCCCTGTGTTAATCAGTGAACAATTTTATTAGTTATAAAATGGTGGTTAGCAACTGGAATTCTTGTTGGTCTTGCTTCCACCGTCTGCCTCATCTTGCTTTGTACTGCTTTGTCGTTCTTTCTTGATCGTCCTCCCAATTCTTCCTTGCAATCCGCTTTTGTTTTTCTCTTTTGTTTCTTTTTCTCTTTTATTCCCTTTGGCTATGTGATCGCCTTGTGTTATTTTATTTTCTCCTATCCTTTGAAGGACCCAATATTATTGTGCCATCCAACATGAGAAGCTGGTAGTTAGCTTTTAACTGGCAAAGGATTTTGAACAAATAAAATGAAATGCAATGACCCTGAATTTAAGGGTGAGGATATTTTTGAAGTAAAAGACAGAACTTATCTGGGTAGGAAGGCTGATTCCTTTGACCATGCCATGCATTTGAATATCCGACCCAGTCTGTCCAATCAAATTGTTGCTGGCTTAATTTCTCCTTTCATCAACCCAAATCTTACTTGACTTGCCATCTTCCTTTCATCGGGTCATTCCTCACTTTCACCTTATGGTGCCCGTGAGGGTTTTCACCAATAAGACTCTCTTATTTTTATTTTCTCTCACCTCACATTCGCCTTATGGTGCCCGTGAGGGCTTTCACCAATAAGACTCTCTCATTTTTTATTTTTCTCTCAACTCACATTCGCCTTATGGTGCCCGTGAGGGTTTTCACCAATAAGACTCTCATATATTTTTTTTTATGTTTTCTGTCTTCAAACTCCCGGGTACTGTCCATGAAATATTTCTCTTTATTTTCGTTGCATTGTCAATGTCTTGAAATTAATCAGAAGACTTTCCTTTGGACCGTAATGTGGTTTTTGGATGGGTTTAGAAAGAAGGGTATAAAGGCTCAAATTTAAAACATGGGTTCAAAATAATTACAACTCTCGAAATCATAAAAACATAACTTCTGCTCCAGTTTCAATTTTGGGGAAACTTGGATTTTATTTCTGTCGTGACTGAACCTCATTGAGGCTGCCTACGTACCCTTTCGGGATCAAGTCAGACGTAGTTCATGCCCTAAGTTTTCTTCGTCATTTAACTTTTTTCCCGATTTTCTTCTTTTGTATTTGTTTTCATATCTTTTCTTTTTCTCTTTTTCTCCTTTTTTTTCAAAATTTTTCTTTTTCTCCTTTTTTTTCAAAATTTTCCTTTTTCTCTTTTTTCAATCTTCTCTTTTTCTTTTCATATCATCATTCATTTCGACTTCATTAGCAATACCGAGAGAGGGGTCTGAAAGGATAATATAATAAGGCTCAAAAGCGGTAGCAATGGGTAAAGTGTTTGGATAGAGAAATAAAATGCCTTCATCATTTCAATCTCAAAATTATGTCACATACAATTGTATACATGAAAGGAATTATACATAATATCTCTTGACTGCATCAGAGTTGATGGCAGTCTCTACACATTTCCCTTCTACGTCTATCAGATATAAAGCTCCATTGGACAATACCCCGGATACCATAAATGGCCCTTGCCAATTAGGCGCAAACTTTCCTTTTGCTTCGGCCCAGTGTGGTAAAATACGTCTTAACACAAACTATCCAACTTCTAATTTCCGTGGACGTACTTTCTTGTTATATGCTCCGGCCATCCTTCGTTGGTACAGCTGTCCGTGGTATACTGCTGCTAAACGTTTTTCATCGATCAAGCTCAATTGTTCTAACCGGGCTTTTACCCATTCATCATCATCAATTTCAACCTCAGCTATAATCCGTAGGGAAGGTATTTCAATTTCTGCAGGTATCACTGCCTCCGTTGCGTACACCAGTGAGTAAGGGGCTGCACCACTTGAAGTTCGCACAATAGTGCGATAACCCATTAGAGCAAATGGTAATTTTTCATGCCACTGCCTCGACTCCTCTACCATTTTTTGGAGAATCTTCTTAATATTCTTATTTGCAGCTTTAAACTGCTCCATTTGCTTTAGGCTAATAAGGTGTAGAATTACGGTGCAAGATTTTAAACTTCTGACATGCCTCTGCCATGAGATGACTGCTAAGATTGGCTCCATTATCCGTGATAATCACCTTGGGAATTCCGAAATGGCAGATGATGTTTGTATGTACGAAATCCACTACTTCCTTCTTTGTTACTACTTTAAATGTCTTTTCCTCCACCCATTTTGTGAAATAATCAATGGCTACCAGGATAAACCTGTGCCCTTTAGATGCTACGAGTTCTATCGGACCAATGACATCCATGCCCGAGGTGACAAAAGGCCATGATGCTGATATTATATGCAACTCATATGGCGGGGAATGAATCAAGTCCCCGTGTATCTACCATTGATGGCATTTCCGTACATATCTAATGCAAGCTCGCTCTATAGTGAGCCAATAATATCTGGCCCTTAGTATTTTTCTTGGCCAAAACATATCCACCCATATGAGGTCCACAAGTTCCTGCATGTATTTCAGCCATGATTTTAGCGGCCTGATGTGCATCTATACATCTCAGTAAACCCAAATCTGGGGTTCTCTTGTATACAATCCTTTCGCTGAAGAAAATCCACTCGCTAGTCGCCTTATAGCCCTTTTCTGATCTCCCGTAGCTTGCACCAGGTACACCCCCATCCTCAAGTATTCTTTAATATCATGAAACCATAGTTCACCATCAAGTTCCTCTTCTACCGTGAAACAATAAGCATTTTGATCACGAACTTGTATTTGCAATGGTTCTACATAAGCTTTTTCCGGATGGTGAAACATGGACGACAATGTGGCCAGAGCATCTGCAACTTCGTTGTGCATTCTTGGGATATGATTGAACTCTACATAATGAAACCTTTGAGATAGTTCATGTAGACACTGTTGGTACGGTATAAGTTTTAAATCCCTTGTTTCCCATTCTCCCTGAATTTGATGTATCAAGAGATCCGAGTCACCCATGACCAAAATCTCTCGAACACCCATGTCTATTGCCATTCTTAATTCCAATATACATGCTTCGTATTCGGCCATGTTATTACTATAGAAAAATCATAGCTGAGCGGTAACAGGATAATGCTGACCTGTTTCTGAAATGAGCACTGCTCTAATTCCAACTCCTTTGCTATTGACAGCCCCATCAAAGTATAATTTCCAGCCCGACTTTTCGTCTTGTTCCAATTCTTCAATATTCATTGTCTTCTCATTAGGAAAAATATGTCTTCAGTGGTTCATACTCATCATCAACTGGATTTTCTGCCAAATGATCAGCGACTGCTTGTGCCTTTATTACAGTGCGAGTTACATAAACAATATCAAACTCCGTAAGCAGAATTTGCCATTTAGCGAGCCTTCCTGTGGGCATAGGCTTCTAGAATATGTACTTCAGTGGATCCAAACGAGATATAAGATAAGTGGTATAAGCCTACAAGTAATGTTTCAACTTCTGTGCAACCCATGTTAAAGCACAACATGTCCTTTCCAGCTAAGCGTATTTTACCTCGTAAGATGTAAATTTCTTACTGAGATAGTATATTGCTTGCTCTTTCTTCCCCGTTTCATCATTCTGCCCTAGTACACAGCCAAAATATTTATCCAATATGGTCAGATAAAGGATCAAGGGCCTTCCAGGTTCTGGAGGAACCAACACAGGAGGATTGGCCAGATATTCCTTGATTTTGTCAAATACATCTTGACATTCCTCAGTCCAATTCACCGCAGCATCTTTCTTCAATAATTTAAAAATGGGATCACAGGTCGATGTCAGCTGAGCAATAAATCTACTAATATAATTCAACCTTCCCAACAAACTCATCACCTCTTTCTTTCTTTTTGGAGGAGACAAGTTCTGAATTGCTTTTATCTTTGATGGGTCTAGTTCAATACCACGTCGGCTTACCACGAACCCCAATAACTTTCTTGATGGTACTTCAAAAGCACATTTTGTTGGATTGAGCTTGAGATTATATCTCTGAATCCTCTGGAAGAACTTCCTCAAGTCTTTGACATGATCACACTACTTTTTGGATTTGACAATAACATCATCCACATACACTTCGATCTCTCAATGTATCATGTCATGAAACAAAGTGGTCATTGCTCTCATATATGTAGCTCCAACATTCTTCAACCCAAATGGCATTACTATGTAGCAATATGTTCCCCAAGGTATGATAAAGGCCGTCTTTTCTGTGTCTTCTTCATCCATCAAGATTTGATGATAACCCCCATAACAATCCACAAAAGAACCAATTCTCATGTTTGGCACAATTGTCAATCAATATGTGGATGTTTGGCAATTGAAAATCATCCTTCGGACTGGCTTTATTGAGGTCTCGATAATCAACACACACTCTGGATTTTCCATCTTTCTTTGGAACAGGCACAACATTGGCTAACCAGGTGGGATACTTGGTGACTCGTATGACCTTTGCCTCAAACTGCTTGTTGACTTCTTCTTTTATTTTCACACTGATATCCGTTTTGAACTTTCTTAACTTTTGCTTAAAAGGCCGGCATTTTGGATAAGTGGGCAACTTATGTACCACCAAGTCAGTACTGAGCCCTGGTATGTCATCATAAGACCAAGCAAATATATCTTTGTACACGTGTAGTAAACTGATCAAGTCCTCTCTGAGTGAAGCCTTTAAGTGCACACTAATCTTTATTTCCCAAATATTCTCCTCATTCCCCAAATTAATAGACTCTGTCTCATTTAAGTTTGGTATGGGTTTTTCTTCATAGTGGCTCAAATCCTTACTAATTTCCTCCAAAACTTCCTCATCCTCATATTCTACTTCATTATCATTTTCAATTTCTTGTATAACTATTTGATTATCAAGACTGGACCGGGAATCCTTCATGCATGACACATCATTGAAATCAACAAAAACTGGACTGTACAAGAAAAGAAAAGAAAATAAAATAAGACTACAAAAATAGAGGAAGAAAGAAATTGCATTTCATTAAAATTTGAAAGGTAACAAGGTTTGGATTCATTTGGCTAGAT
This sequence comes from Nicotiana noctiflora, assembly GCA_032618575.1. Classification (NCBI taxonomy): domain Eukaryota; kingdom Viridiplantae; phylum Streptophyta; class Magnoliopsida; order Solanales; family Solanaceae; genus Nicotiana; species Nicotiana noctiflora. The sequence goes on from JASVEL010002987.1 coordinate 80,050, forward strand.
AGATCGTATGATTACAATTTTTGAAACAAGACAAATTTAGGAATCGAACATTTAAAGCTAACTACCACAACTCCCTCCTGATTGGAATAGGAGTAGCTTCCGAGTTATTTATCCTGGTCAGGGGTCCAATAAACTAAACATCCATCTTACTTGTTCCCTCGGCTGCCTCTATCATATTTACGCCTTCAAACAACCTCTAAAACCTTGCTAATAGCTCTTCATCTGGCCTTATCTCTGCATGGCCCGACATGACAGTTGTCGGACATCTTTGTGTACCAGGATTGACGAAGGAGTAGGACAGTTTTGGGATAGGTTTGAGGAGGGTCCATACTTTCTTTTTAAATATTTTGGCTCTCTGTATATCAGCGATGGTTGGATTGAAACCTAGGCCGAAAGTATTAGTTCTACCAAGAAGATGAACTGGTTGTGTTATACCTTACAAAGCAACTCCTAGACCTCTTCCCGGAGATAACCCGTTCTTTATCATTTCCTTGGCAACCATGACAGTTGCAGGGGGTTACTTTGGGTAATGGGATACTTTCTCCTTCAGATATCGTGTTCACAGTCACAGTGTCCATCACTTGGTATATCTAAGGACGTCTGTCACCTTCGACTTCTTCGAATGGCGTGATGGCATTACAAACATTATCCTCACCATGCATTACTATCTCTTGTTGATCCCATTCAAACTTCACCATTTGATGTAGTGAAGAAGGCACCGCTTTTGCAGCACGGATCCATGGACGTCCTAGCAGGAGGTTATAGGACACAGCAACGTCCAACACCTGAAACTCCATGGTGAATTCCACCGGTCCGTTGGTGAGTTCTAATATGATATCTCCAATGGTGTTCTTTCCACCTCCGTCGAATCCCCTCACACATATGTTGTTTCTGTGGATCCTTTCGTGATTAATCTTCAGTTTTCCCAAAGTAGACAAAGGATAAATATTAGCACTCGACCCATTATCGACAAAAACACGAGTTACCACTGATTCCTCATGTGAGCACGTGATTTTTGCATTAGCCAATAAAATTCCAAAATTAAAATAAATAATATATTTTAGTGCAATTACATGCCTTGATAGAGATTAGATACATTTGTGTGTTTGAATAATTAGAAATTAAAATTAGAAAATCAAAAAAAAAATAGGTTAAATACATGTATTTTTGAATTAAAATAGTTAAAGGAAAAATCAACAAAAATAGCATTAATAGCGGAAATTATGGAAAAATAGTAGAAAATTGCCAAAAAATATCAGAAAATTAGTAAAGGTAGAAAATTGAGTAATTTAGATAATACGAAAAGAAAAAAATGAAATACAAAAGAAATTATCACAAAAAAATAATTGAAATACTAAGAAAAATACAAAAATATAATAGGTTGGGCTAAAAAATTCAGAAATGTTGGCCCAATACATTGGCCCAAAGAACCGGTCCGCCTGATCCAAAGCAAAAGCAAATCTCAACCGTTCACCCGTTCAAATCCAACGGCTGAGATATTAAATGAGTGTTAATTAACTAATTAAAACCAAGATTGAATCCTACCCGTCCAAGATTATTGATCTAACGGAAGAGAGTAAATCTCTCATTGAAGATGAAACGACACCGTTTAATGGAGGCCAATCTTGACCGTTGATCTTAATTGATCTAACGGCCAAGAACTCCTCAACCCTCTCGAGTACCCCCCCGAGTATTTAAGGCCCTGGTCTCTATGAGACCGGCCATTTACCTCTCTCACAAACCCTAGCCGCCCCTCTTCTCTCTTCTCTTCTTCTTCATCCTCTTCAAACACCGGCCGGCCATGGAGACTGTCACCTCCACGGCGATCTCCGGCCACATCCCATCTCCCCCTTCTCCTCTTCTCTTCTTCTTCATCTCAAAACCCTACAAAAACTCCGTGAAAACCTGAAGCCCTTTCATCTTTCTTGAAACTCCAATCATCGGAGTTCACCGCCGATGACCAAAACCATGCAAACCTCTCCCAAATTAACACCAAAGCATCCTCATGACCAGATCTATCACCTCATGTACCCGGTTTCCCTCGAATATCCCTCTTCCTTCTCGAATATTCAAAAGAAGGCCGCCGGAAACCTAACTCCGGCGACTTTTAAACAAAACACCCCAAAGTTCTTACCCTTTTCCCCTTTCTGAAACACCTACCATAACAAGAAAACTACAAATCTGAGATCTTGAGCCTGAAAAGAAAACCAGAAAAGAAAATAAAGAAAAAAGAAAAGAGAAAAATTGGAAAAAAGAAAAGAAGAAAAAAAAGAAAAGAAGTTGGGAAAAAGCTGAGGAGACAGTTCCTGCAAGGTAAGTCCCTTCCCATTCCTTGCTTATTTTGTTATTTTCTATTTATTTCTGTGTGTTCAGCATGTTTTCTCTTAGTATATTAGATCGCATGCTTAGATTAGGTATATTAGACTGTATGTTTAGATTAGGGTTTGCCTTTGAGAAATCTTATCTATCTTCATATGTTTTCTCTTAGTATATTAGACTGCATGTTTAGATTAGGGTTTGCCTTTGAGAAATCTTGTTTATTTGTTCTGTTTTTTCTTGTCTTTATTTCATATCTTTCATTTATATGACTCGTATGTTTAGATTAGGGATTTTTGCCTTTAAGGAATTTCTATTTGTTCTATTTCTCCATGTCTACTCTGCTTAAGGGTTACTGTTATGTCTACTTTGTTTAAGCTTGGTTTTTCTCTGATTAACATCTCTTCATGCCTGTCTTTGATCTTTGCAAACCATGCTCTCTTCCGATACTGTTTTATGAGTTTTACCTATATGTGTTTATGTCAAGAGCATTTTAAGCATTGACTTAGGGTTTTCAGTGGTTCATTTAGTATAAGGAAGTCTTGACTATGCCTGTTTCGTGATGAATTGGCACTGTGTTATGAAATCTAAGTTGTAAGGTCTATTGATTGAGATTCAACAATACTCAACCCCTTTCTCTGAGTTTTGATTAATTGATAAACGATTCCGATTTCATTGGCTATGTGTGCAATTATTTGTGAAACTAGCTATGTTTGCAACAGCCTTGTGTTGAATTGAATACTATTAATTCCCATCATGCCTAAGTGGATTGGTTATAGCTGCAGTAGTGTTAAAACTTATAAGTGGTTAACATTGAAAACATGTGTTAAGTGTCTTAGAATAGGCTAAAACTGAAAAACCACAAAAAAGGGTTATAAGTTAAATAAATGACCCAGAGTGGTCTGTTTTGCAACTGACCTACTCTGTTAGGTCTCACACACTGGCTAAAACTTAAACAGGCCAAATGTGTAATAAATTTGATTTAAGTCTAATAGTTTAGACTTACCAAAGCCCAGCTTGACCCATGATCACAGGTGGCTAGACTTGCAAAGGTCTCAGCCATGCCTGTGTTCAGTAATGAGCCTCAATTACAAAGCCAAGTCCAATCTTTGGACTGGCTAGGTCTTAAATAGGATAATAAGCAGGCTAGTCCTGCAAAATTAATTTAAATAACATAAATGAAACAAAACTGGTTAAAGTTGAAATAAGTCTTGAGTCTGATATGGCCTATTCTTAAATACTAATACAAAGGTTGGCCATCAGTTAAATAAGAGCTGAATCTCTGAAAACCTGACCTAGGTAGGTCGGGTAATTAATCAATGCCTTCAAGGGCATATAAAGAACATGAAATGGCAAAAATGTAGATTTAATTGAGACTATAGGGATACATAAGACATTTGGGCTCCTGATTTCTGCAATTCTGCAGAAAATTAAGGGTATATTGGTCTTAAGAAAAATGTAATTAAGTAAAAAATACTAATAAGTAGGGGCACACTAGTAAAAGCCCCAAAATGGAATCAAATAGAACCTTCCAGCACATGCTGGAAGGGATCTTGTAACAGAAAATGGGTTCAAAGTGTAAGATTTGGTAAAATAGGAGGGGAGGGAAATATGATTATGTTCTATCTTTTCCCCCAAAAAATTTCACCTCTCTACACCTATAAATACCCTCATTTAGGACTAGTTTATGAGCTGGATTTTGGAAAACAAGATTTTCAGAAGTCATTCTACACTAAAATAGCAAATAGTTGCCTGGTTTCTCTAGCTGAAGTTCATATTTGGAGTCGTTTGGAATTTCTGCTCATTTTGCTGGGTTTTCTAATTGATGTTGCTGTGTTATCATCTGTTCACTTGGGAATTCGATTCTTCACTGTTGCATTGCTTGTTGAGTCTAATTGTTGTGCCTATTTCATCTCCCTTAGAACTCATTGAGTTTGTTTGCTGAATCAGGTACACGACTTGAACCATGTAATTGCAATTTGAAATGGAGAAATAAACTGTCAATTTGCTGCAAATCCTGTTATCGATTCCTGGATTTAGCTGTTGTAGTTTAATTAGCTTTAGTTGAAATTGTAATTTGTGTAGGAAATATTGTAACTAACTCAATATGGGATACAGATAGATCTGGAACAATGTAATAGTGTAGTAAAGTATATTAGTATAGCAGTAGCAATCATAATCACTTAGATAAATAAAATAGGTTAATCATTAATGTGACATAAAAACCTAATACAAATAGATAGTTAATAACATTAGCATGCAGTAGTTAATTAAAATCAGTATTAATTAGATCAATCCGAATAATGTTAGTAGTAAACGAATTACTGTAGATAAATGATGTTTTAGTACGAAACCATATGTCACATAGTTAATACAGTTTAAGGTTTAAATACATTCAGTAGTTCCTTTCACTTTGCAAAGTAATTAAGAATAGCATGTTATTAATAATACTGATTAGCTTTAGATACTAAGTAATTGGAATTAGTAGTTTTAATAGGAATCGAGTATTAAAAAAAATAGTTTGTCAATTAGACTTCAATCACAGTAGTCACTTAAAGTTTGAGATTATTATTGTAATTCTGCGTTTCTTTTATCTTCATTGAAATAAAAATAGTTTAAATTCCATTATCTTCTGAGCATTAATCTGTTATGAGTTTTGATTTCCATTATTCTTATTTACTCATGTCTGATCTGGGTCTAATTAACTACTGGCAATCCCGGCAACTCTAATGTCGATGTTCTTGTCTTTCCTTGGAAATATTAACCCCAGAAAGGCTACCAGGAAGGCAAAACGCCTCTGTTTCTCCCATTTAGCCCAGTTCGCTTTGCTGCAGAGTTTATTAGTTGGAACATTGAATCCTCCAACGTGGCCATATATGCGGTATATAAAGTTCATGGTGCAAAACCCGTGGATCAAATCTTCATTGTGAATATTTATGGCTATTTTCAAATAGTCGAGGAATCTATGCTCAGTGATGGATCTTGGAGCAACCGGATACTTGTCTTTTAAGGAAACCTCACCCTTTCCAATGTAGTTAGCAATTTCCTCCAATGTCGGAGTGAGCTCAAAGTCTGAGAAGTGGAGCACGTACTGTACGGGATCCCAGCAGGCAACTAAAGCTCGAATAATGTCGTCTTGAGGTACTATGTCAAGCAGCCCAGTAAGATCTTTCAAATATTTCTTGACTCAATCCTGTCCATCTTGGCCCAAATCATTCCACCATAATCATAACTCCAAAGGGATCTTATTCATTAGTGAGAAGGGTTCATTTTGCATTGTGCTCATCCTGCACATTTATTAAAGGCGATTTAAACTCATATTATTTGACTCAAAAACAAAAATATTTTTCAAAGAAGATTTTCATCATTTTTCTTCAAAAGAATCAACCTTTCAATACTTCGTTAGAAGATTTCAAGGCTATTATTATTTAAGGGAAATGACTTCAAAAGTGGCCATTTTTGCACAAACAGCCTTTCGGAACATTCGGCTATTTTCAAAAACGGCATCACTTTGATTAAAAAAACTTGCTTTTTTTTATTATTTTTTTTTTGAAAAGGGGTGGTTGGACCCGTCACGGGTTGCCAACGTATCTCGCCTAGCGGTGAGAATCAAACCAGCGTAGTTCGGTTAAATTATTTTAAGACCAACTATTTTGACAAAATTAACCCGACTCTTTTCATATTTTCTTTTTCTCAAAATTTCGACAACGTTTTGTCAGTATTTAGGTATTTCTATTCTAGAAATTGCTATTTTTTCTCTCTTTTTGTTTTCAGGTATTTAGTTAGTCAACATAATAGTCCAGGATAAATAAATGCAACATATAATCATGCTCGATCTTTAATATCTGGGTCACCTGTCCTAGACGGACCCAACCCATGTGTTGAGTCACCTAAGTCAGATATGATTCAAATAATCGTCCTAATCTAGGCTCAATATCTTGATTTTCAATGGTACTAGACTGTGTACCTGAGCGGACAACTCGGATCGAGGAGAGGGCTACGTACCGGGGACCTGCGGGATCGTCCGGCTTTGTAACTTTTTCGGCCTCTATTTCTTATTTGGGTATGACTTAACAGAAAGGGGAGTCTCGTCCGTTTGATTAGGTGGATGGACGGTTGTGATTAATTCCCTCAACGACGTCATTTTATTAATACAGCCACCGCCTTACTTGGTCTGTTTGATTTAAATCATCAACGGGCCAGATTATTTGATGTTCAGACGATGTCATTTGGCCTTGTAACTAGGCAGACCGGCTAATTAGCCTGGGCCTGGTCTGTGTAATGTATTTGGGTTGAGTACATTATATGTATTTGGCCCAATTTGGTATTTCACATTGTATTTTTGTATTTTTTGTTATTTTTGAATTGTATTTATTTTAATTTCTTGTATTTCCTTTGTATTGTATACTAATTTTCTTTGTATACATTTTACACTGAAATATTTTCTTTTATTTTCCAATTTTTGTATTTTTTTCCTTGATTTTTCCGATTTTTGTATTTTTTGCTTGATTTTTTAATTTCCTAGTATGTACTCTATAATTTTTTTTGATATTTCTAATTAATTTCCTTTGTATTTCATTTTAAAATTCTTTCAATTAAAAACACACACATGTATTTTCTCTACACTAATCAAACTCATTGCAATACAAAATTATTTTTGTATTTTATTATTTTGGATTTAATTGCTTGGGAAAAAAATCACGTGCTCACAATGCTGATATATAAAATGGGAGCGGGTTTATAATACCCTATATTTTTAGTAAATGTGTCTTGGTCAGTAGCAAATAATAATAATAATAATAAAACAATAATACTACTACAAAAAAAAAACTCAATAAAACAAAAAATAGAATACAAGTGGGCTTAGCACATTAATGTGACATAAGTCACAAGGGTTAGAAAAATCTTCCTAATTGAAAAAAAGGCAAGGGGAAAAGGGACGAAGCATTGCTTCAAGAAAACGAGAAAAAAAAATAGAAACAGAGAAGGGAAGAAAGAGAAAAGAAGAAAAGACAGGAAGAAGAACAAAGCTTTGGATAAAGGCTTTAAGAAGAATTGGGGCTTGATATTGGAAGTATTAAAGTTCTCCTTCGACCCAAGAGATTAACTTTCTTCTTCTCATTTGTTGAATGATTTCACTGCATCTATGTAATTTCATGTAGTATAAAAGATTTCCATATTAGTAATTTTTTTTTATAAATAAATAAATTACTACTATGGACAATAGGGCTATAAAGGTTTGATTTAGGTACTGATAGGTCTAATTTTTAGAAATAAAGTATAATAAATAGTTTAAAATTGATAGAATTATGGACTTTTTCTATGACTAAATATAAATTCACAAACTAAGACTCAATATGAACCCTAATGGTTGGGTATTATAATTTAGTGATGGATTTAGCCTAGATGAGGCAATTAATATGAGATCAATATTATATAATAATAGATTGATGGAGGAATTTGTACGAGCTTGAGGTGAAGCAGTTGGTATTTTGGTACGAGTACTATGAGTAGTAATTGTGACGACCCGGCCCGTCGTCTCATGTATTACTTCCCTGCTTCTCCCATTTTATGCTTCTTCTTATTTCATTATCGGCATTTGGTGAGCCAGAGTTGAATTGGTTTTGTTTTGGTTGAAAATGAGACACTTAGTCTCTTTAAGGAAGGCTTGTTTTAAAAAAGTCAATCGGATGTTGACTATTGAGTTAGACGGCTCGAATTCTATTTCCGATATTTTGGTTAGGTTCGGGGGATGATTTGTGACTTAGGAGTGTGATCGGAAGTAATTGTAGAGGTCCAGTGTAGAATTAGGCTTGAATTGGTGAAGTTAATATTTTGGCGAATTCTGGTTGATAGGTGAGATTTTGATCCGAGGGTCGGAATGGAATTCTGAGAATTGCAATAGCTTTGTTAGGTATTTTGGATGTTTGTGCAAAATTTCAGGTCATTCGGAGGTGTTTTGGTCGGATTTTTTATCGAATGCATATTTCGGATATTTTTAAGAAACTTGGGTTTGAATCCGATGTGATTTAATGGTTTTAGCATTGTTTGATGGGTTTTGATGATTTGAACAATGTTGGATGATATTTTAGGATGTGTTGGTGCTTTTGGTTGAGGTCCCGAGGGGCCTCGGGCTGAATTCGGATGGCTAACAGGATGAAATTAGAGTTGAGGAATTGCAGGTTTTAGCTAATATCCGATATTTCCGCATCTGTGGAAAAGGAACCGCAGATGCGGAGTCGCAGGTATGGAAACTTAGGCGCAGGAGTGGTTCTGGGTAATTTATGGAAGAGTCACAGATGCGAATGGGAAATCGCATCTCTGAGACTGCATATGCGGTAGGTTGATCGCAGGAGCGAAAATGGATGAGGCAAGGCAATTCCGCAGAAGCGGAAGGTTAACCGCCTAAGCAGTTCTGCAAATACGGAAGAGTGACCGTAGAATCAGTCTAGGATTTTAAATAAAATTCCGCAGAAGCAGAAAGGAACCGCAGAAGCGGTATCGCTGAAGCAGGGATGGGGACCGTAGAAGTGGAAACCCATGGTGCCAGAAGGGTTTTTATATTCATTTTGTTCCGCGAAGCTTATGTTATTTCCATCATTTTTAAACGAGCTTGAGAGCTATAGGATGGAATTGAAGGGGGATTTCGACTAGGTGTGATTGGAGGTAAGCCTCTTGGCTTAAATATACGAAATTATGATAAATTTAACATGGAAATTGGTTGAAATTCATCAAAAATGGTAAAGCTAGGGCTTGAGAATTTGTACTTTAGAAATGGAATTTGGAGAGTCAAATGGACCCCGATTTTCATAAATTTGATATGTATGGACCGGGGTTCAGGTTTTGTGAAATTTGTAATTTTTAATCCGGTGCTGTGAAATTTGTAATTTTTCGAGAAGTGAGCCTGTGACGACCCGGCCCGTCGTCACGGTAATTACCACCCCGTTATGTTGTAAATACATGTTTTATGATTTTATATCAGCGTTAAAGCCTATCGGGTGAGTTAGGAGCGAATTGGATTGAAAATGAGGCATATAGCCTTTGTGAAGGAAACTTGAATAAGGAAAGTCAACCCGGAGTTGACTATTTGGTTAGAGGGCTTAGAATCGGATTCTGATGATTCGGTTAGTTCCGGAAGGTGATTTGTGACTTAGGGGAGCGATCGGAATTGAATTTGGAGGCCCGTGTAGAAATAGGCTTGAATTGGCTAAGGTTGAATTTTGGCGAAATCCGAACGGTAGGTGATATTTTGATCCGGAGGTCGGAATGGAATTTCGACAGTTGCAGTAGCTCCGTTAGGTGATTTTGGATGTGCCTGCAAAATTTCAGGTCATTCGGACGTCATTTGGTCGGGTTTTTGATTGAATGTGTAATTCGGAATGTTTTAAGGAATTTAGGCTTGAATTTGATGAGGATTATGGGTTTTGGTGTTATTAGACGTGTTTTGAGGATTTGAACAAGTTCGAATAAGGTATTAAGATGTGTTGGTGTGTTTGGATGAGGTCCCGGGGGCCTCGGGGTGCTTTCGGATGGTTAAACGGGAGAAAAATCATGGAAATTGCAGGTTGAGAGTTCTGGTTCTGTCATTTTCGCTCCTGCGGAAAGGTGGTCGCAGGAGCGAGTCCGCAGAAGCGGATATTGGAGCGCAGAAGCGCTTGTGATCGCGGAAGCGGAAAGGAGCCCGCAGGTGCGGCACCGCTGAAGCGGATGTTGAGCCGCAGAAGCGGCCAAGGGCTATGGGGGAAGTATCGCAGAAGCGGAAGGCTAGCCGCAGGCGAGTCCGCGAAGCGGACACCTAGCCGCGAAGCGGAAATTTCCGCGAGGAGCGGTCGAGTCTTCGCAGAGGCGGACGCGCGGAGGCGGTCCGTATATCGCGAGAGCGGAAATGGCCGGCTAGGCTTGGAACCACTGAAGCGACCCTTTAGTCGCGGATACGGGAGCGTAGAAGCGGAAAATGTTCGGCAGAAGCGAAAATCGCTGTAAGTAAGTGTATCAGAAGTTAGAAAATTTCCGAAACATTTTAACATTTGGGGGTCTCGGCTTAAGGGCGATTTTGGGCGATTTTGAGGAGGAAATCAAGGGAAATCATCATGTAATCAACTATGAACTCATATTATGATTAGTATTGATAATATCATGCAATTATATCATGAAAATGGAGGAATTTGGGGTAATTATGGAGGATTTAGCCCTAGTCTTGGACTTTAGAAAATCAAGGTTTTGAATGGGCAAATGGAGTCCGATTTTGGTAAAATTGATATGCTTAGACTCGTATTGAGACGAGGGTTCCGGAAATGTGAATTTCGTAAATTTTCGGAATGTGGGCCCGGGGCTCGGGTTTTGACAACTTTGGGAATTTTGATGTAAATTGAGTTGTATTGATTGGGTGTCATCCCATTGGCCTAAATTGTTGTATTTTTACTGTATTTGATCAGATTCTACGCGTGCGGAGCTTGATTCTCGTGGCAAGGGCATTGCGGAGTAGTCGTCGCGCCGTATTGAGGTGAGTAATAGATGTGGGTGATGACCAGCGGGTTCGAAACCCGGTATACCACTTTGTGACGCTGTATAGCGGCGAGACACGCACACTCTTGAGAGTGCGGGGTCGATCATGAACTGGAGACTACATATTAGTCCAACCTGTTGATATTGTATTATTGGCTATTCTCGAGCCGTCGAACCTCCTTCTCGGATGGTTGCATATATATATATTGTGATAATGGCCACTCTTGAGTCGAGGAACCCCCTTCTTGGGCGGTTGAGTATACATGTGGGCCGTGAGCCAGTTATTGGATCCCGCGAGGATCGTTATCATTGTCTTATCATATAGACATGCTAGTTTACTACTAGTCAGCAGCTATTTTTGTTATTATGCCAATTCCAATCTCTGGAACTTGACATTTACTGTTTTCCAACTGAAAAATGATAAAAGAGTTTTCAAAAACTACTTTTGAGCCTGCGAGGCTGTATCTGCATATTAGCTGACTAGTAGTGGATCGGGCTGCACGCCGCAGCGAGATATATGTTGGATCGGACTGCACGCCGCAAGGATATCTCTATGAGATGTGCTTGGGCTGTAGGAGCCCCTCCGGAGTCTGAACCCCCACAGTGAGCACGGGTACCCAAAATTGGAGTCGGGCCACACGCCGTAGCGGTCATATCATGCATTGCATTGCATTTAGCTACATCTGCTAGCTGTTATGCTATTTATTGGTATTTGTTGGTACAGGTACAGTGAAGATTGATTCTATGACAGGGTAGCTGATTATAGCTTTACATAGTGCTTTATTGCGGATTTCTTATCTGCGCTGTCTTACCCTTGTTTATTACCACCGAGTCTGGCAGTACTCATTTTACTCCCTGCACCTTGTGTGCAGATCCAGGTACCTCTCAGCAGTGATCCAGTAGCTGTGCGAGGCGACGTTTGTGGATATTCGAGGTAGCTGCAGAGTCCGCAGGACCCGACATCCCTTCCTACTGTCTTTGGATTTTGTATTGACATTTCTTTCCGCACTCGGTATTTTGTAAACCCTTATACACTCATGTTCAGTAGAGGCTCATGACTCTTGACCCTTGGTCTATGGGAGTTGATGTATCATGGGACTTGGTTCCCTGTTTTCGTTATTTGTATCGCTATTGCTTCGTGATTTAATATGCTTAAATGGGCTAAAAGAGAGCGTCTAGCTCCGTTGTTTATATTAATTGGTCAGGCTGGCTTAGCAATGTGCTGGGCGCCATCACGACCGGATTTGGGGTCGTGACAAGTTGGTATCAGAGCCTAGGTTTACTAGGCCTCATGAGTCTTGAGCCAGTTAGTAGAGTCTTGTGGATCGGTACGGGGACGCCTGTACTTATCCTCGGGAGGCTGTGAACCTTTAGGAAAACTTCACTTTTCTTGAACTCCGTCGTGCGATCTTGTTGTTCCGAGAACAGAACTTCTATATTCTATTCTCTCGCAGATGGCGAGAACGCGAGCATCAGGACGAGGTGGACGACCTCCATTGCCACCTGTTAGAGGCCGTGGGCGCGGTCGTGCTAGAGGTAGAGGTAGGGCACCTGAGCAATGCCAGCTGACCTGCCCGTTGTACCAGTTCAGGAGCAGCCCCCAGTGGTTGATGCTCCAGCAGCCCCAGTTCAGGGCAAGACTGTATCTATTGCTATTCCTGGTCTTCAGGAGACTCTCGCTTCCGGTTTGGCTCAGGTAGTCTCAGCTACTGCTACTGTAGCGACATCTCAGACATGGGGTGGTCAGCAGACCCCTGCAGCTCGCACACCTGAGTAGGTTGTTCAGGGACTTCAGACGCCGAGGCGGTCCCCGCTCGGGTGGTTGCACCGGTTGTTCCTCCGCCGCATTCGGCTCCGGCTCCGAGCATATGGTTCGAGGTTATGCCGAGGGACGAGCAGGCGTCGTCTTGAGAGATTTGGTAGACCTGCCACCCCATTTCGGTGGCGTTGAGGGCGAGGATGCCCGGGGTTTCTTGGATAAATGTCAGAAGATGTTGCGTACGGCTGGTATTCTTGAGTCCGGCGGAGTTTCATTTACTACATTTCAGTTCACCGGTCCCGCATTTGATTGGTGGGAGGAGTTTGAGAGGCGTAGGCCTGCTAGAGCAGACCCCTCACATGGCAGCAGTTCTCTACTCTCTTTCTAGAGAAATATGTACCTCAGTCTCGTCGCGAGGAGCTACGTTGCTAGTTCGAGTGGTTGGTTCAGGGCGACATGTCTGTGACCCAGTATGAGCTCGGATTCACACGGTTGGCTAGGCATGCCACATGGATGATCCCTAATGATAGGGAGAGGATCAGGAGGTTCATTGATGGCCTCAACTACTCTATCCGTATTCTTATGACCAGCGAGCGAGTTCTGTCATCATCGTTTGAGCAGGTTGCTGATATGGCACGCTCCGTTGAGGCGGATCGTCGCCGAGAGAGAGAGGAGCGGGAGGCCAAGAGGCCTCGTGGTTCTGGTAGTTTCGGTGGTGCTCCATCTAGAGGGCATTCCCGGCGAAGCGAGAGGTCGCTCGTCTGAGACCTTCTCGTTCGAGCCGCCCGAGCGGAGCGGAGGTTCGCATGGTCGTGGTCGACGGGGATTTCGGCGAGGGTCGATCGTCGGTCGGTGCCCTCCCGGCCCGAGTGCGGCACTCTGCTTCTCCGGCACCGGTGCATGTTATGAGTGTGGTGAGTTTGGCCACATGAGGAGACATTGCCCTCGACTACGTAGGGGCGGGACTCAGCAGAGGGATCGGCCCTCCTCTTCGGCACCATCTCGGTCTAGTGAGGGTGGAGGTCGGTCTTCCGTGGACGCCCGAGGGCGAGGAGAGATGCGGTGGAGGCCAGGCACGGTTCTGTACGCTTCGCACGAGGCGTGATGCGGTTGCCTCCGATGCTTGTGATTACGGAGTATCGTTGTCATGCCGTCGCGGAAGATGCCTGCGTTCATGTTGATCCAGGGTCCGCATGTTCTTACGTGTCCTCTTATTTTGCACATCAACTGGGTGCGACTCGTGGTATTCTTGATTTACTGTTCATGTATCCACCCCAAGTGGGTGATACGATTGTTGTGGATCGTATCTATAGATCCTGTGTTATATCTATTGGGGGTCTGGAGACCGAGGCCGATTTGTTATTGTTGGGTATGGTGGACTTTGATGTTATATTGGGTATGGATTGGTTGTCTCGGTACCATGCTATATTGGACTGTCATGCTAAGACAGTTACGTTGGCCATTCTTGGTATTTCTCGGATTGAGTGGCGGGGTTCGACCGATTTCGTCCCTAGCCGTGTTATTTCGTTCCTAAAAGTCTCAGAAGATGGTTGAAAAAGGGTGCTTATCGTACTTAGCTTTTGTGAGAGATGTGGGAGCTGAATCTCATAGCATTGATTCTGTACCTGTTGTGAGGGACTTCCCAGATGTATTCCCCTCAGACCTGCCGGGCATGCCGCCGGACAGGGATATTGATTTTGGCATTGACTTGGTGCGGGCACTCAGCCTATATCCATTCCTCCTTATCGGATGGCACCAGCTGAGTTGAAAGAACTAAAAGAGCAGCTTCATGAACTTCTGGATAAGGGTTTCATCCGTCCTAGTGTGTCTCCGTGGGGTGCGCCGGTATTATTTGTTAAAAAGAAAGATGGTTCCATGCGAATGTGTATTGATTATAGGCAATTGAACAAAGTGACAGTGAAGAACAAGTACCCTCTACCGCGCATAGATGATTTGTTTGATCAGTTACCGGGTGCGAGGGTGTTTTCTAAGATCGATCTTCGTTCAGGCTATCATCAGCTGAAGATCAGGGACTCGGATATTATGAAGACTGCATTCAGGACCCGATATGGTCATTATGAGTTCCTTGTGATGTCGTTTGGGTCGACCAACGCCCCAGCAGCATTTATGCATCTGATGAACAGTGTGTTCAGGCCTTATTTGGATTCATTTGTGATTGTGTTCATTGATGACATTCTAGTCTACTCCCGTAGTCAGGAGGAGCATGCTCAGCATTTGAGTATTGTGTTGGAGAGATTGAGAGAGGAGAAGCTATATGCTAAATTCTCCAAGTGCGAGTTTTGGCTCGATTCCGTAGCATTTTTGGGACATGTGGTGTCTCGTGATGGTATTCAGGTTGATCAGAAAAAGATAGAGGCGGTGCAGAGTTGGCCTAGACCGACCTCAGCTACAAAGATCAGGAGTTTTCTTGGCTTGGCAGGGTATTATCGCCGGTTTGTTCAGGGATTTTCATCCATTGCTTCTTCATTGACTAAATTGACCCACAAGGGTGCACCATTCGTGTGGTCGGATGAGTGCGAGGAGAGCTTTCAGAAGCTCAAGACAGCTTTGACCACAGCTCCAGTGTTAGTATTGCCATCAGCTTCAGGGTTCATATACCGTTTATTGTGATGCCTCGAGAGTGGGGATAGGTTGTGTGTTGATGCAGGAAGGTAAGGTAATTGCTTATGCTTCTCGGCAGTTGAAGCCGCATGAGAAGAACTATCCTGTTCATGACTTGGAGCTAGCCGCCATTGTTCATGCCTTGAAGATTTGGAGGCACTACTTGTACGGTGTGTCTTGTGAGGTGTATATCGACCATCGTAGTCTCCGGCACTTGTTCAGACAGAAAGATCTTAATTTGAGACAGCGGAGATGGCTTGAATTGCTTAAAAATTATGACATTACTATTCTATATCATCCGGGGAAGGCCAATGTGGTGGTCGATGCTTTGAGCCGGAAGGCGGTCAGTATGGGGAGCTTGGCATATATTCCAGCTGAGGAGAGGCCATTTGCTTATGATGTTCGAGGTGCTAGCCAATCGGCTAGTGAGGTTAGGATATTTCGGAGCCCGGCAGGGTATTGGCTTGTGTTGTATCTCGGTCATCTCTATATGATCGTATTCGTGAGCGCCTAGTATGATGATCCACATTTGGCTGTCCTTAGGGACGAAGTTCAGCATGATGATGCTAGAGATGTCACCATTGATAGTGACGGTGTGTATTGAGGATGCGGGGCCGGATATGTGTGCCCAATGTTGATGGCCTTCGTGAGTTGATTCTGGAGGAGGCCCGTAGCTCGCGGTATTCTATCCATCCAGGAGCCGCGAAGATGTATCAAGATTTGAAACAGGACTATTGGTGGAGAAAGATGAAAATGGACATTGTCAGACATGTAGCACGGTGCCTCAACTGTCAGCAGGTTAAGTACGAGCACCAGAGGCCCGGTGGTGTATTTCAGCGCATTGTTATCCCTGAGTGGAAATGGGAGAGGATCACTATGGACTTTGTTACTGGACTCCCTCGGACGGCGAGAAAGTTTGATTCTGTATGGGTGATTGTGGATAGACTGACCAAGTCAGCTCACTTTGTTCCAGTTAGTACTACCTACTCGTCGGAGCGGTTGGCATCGATCTTTATTCGAGAGATTGTTCGGTTGCATGGAGTCCCAGTGTCTATCATATCCGACAGGGGTACTCAGTTCACTTCTCAGAGTTTTGGAGAGCATTTCAGCGAGAGATGGGTACACGGGTTGAGTTGAGTACAGCATTTCACCCCCAGACAGACGGACAGTCTGAGCGCACTATTCGGATCTTGGAGGATATGTTGCGAGCTTGTGTGATTGATTTTGGTGGTTCGTGGGATGAGTTCCTACCACTTGCTGAGTTTGCCTACAACAACAGTTATCAGTCGAGTATTCAGATGGCCCCGTATGAGGCATTGTATGGCAGGCGGTGTAGATCCCCGGTGGGATGGTTTGAGCCTGGTGAGGTTAGATTGATAGGGACTGAGTTAGTCCAAGATGCTCTGGATAGAGCAAAGTTGATCCAGGAGAGGCTTCGTACAGCACAGTCTCGCCAGAAGAGTTATGCGGACCGTAGAGTTCGAGAGTTGTCTTTCATGGTTGGTGACAGAGTATTGTTGAAGATTTCACCTATGAAGGGTGTCATGAGGTTTGGGAAGAAAGGAAAGTTGAGTCCCAGGTACATTGGTCCTTTTGAGATACTTAGGAGAATTGGAGAGGTGGCATATGAGTTGGCCTTGCCGCCCAGCTTATCCAGCGTTCATCCAGTATTCCATGTGTCTATGCTCGGAAGTACATTGGAGATCCGTCTCATGTATTAGATTTCAGCACCATTCAGCTTGATGGTGATCTATCCTATGATGTGGAGCCTATTGCCATTTTGGGACGTCGGGTGAGAAAATTGAGGTCTAAGGAGATTGCATCAGTTAAGGTTCAGTGGAGAGGTCGACCCGTGGAGGAGGCCACTTGGGAGATCGAGTGGGAGATGCGGAGCGGATATCCTCACTTGTTTGAGACTTTAGGTATGTTTCTTGACCCGCTCGAGGACGAGCGTTTGCTTAAGAGGGGGAGAATGTGACGACCCGGCCCGTCGTCACGGTAATTACCACCCCGTTATGTTGTAAATACATGTTTTATGATTTTATATCAGCGTTAAAGCCTATCGGGTGAGTTAGGAGCGAATTGGATTGAAAATGAGGCATATAGCCTTTGTGAAGGAAACTTGAATAAGGAAAGTCAACCCGGAGTTGACTATTTGGTTAGAGGGCTTAGAATCGGATTCTGATGATTCGGTTAGTTCCGGGAGGTGATTTGTGACTTAGGGGAGCGATCGGAATTGAATTTGGAGGCCGGTGTAGAAATAGGCTTGAATTGGCTAAGGTTGAATTTTGGCGAAATCCGAACGGTAGGTGAGATTTTGATCCGGGAGTCGGAATGGAGTTCCGACAGTTGCAGTAGCTTCGTTAGGTGATTTTGGATGTGCCTGCAAAATTTCAGGTCATTCGGACGTCATTTGGTCGGGTTTTTGATTGAATGTGTAATTCGGAATGTTTTAAGGAATTTAGGCTTGAATTTGATGAGGATTATGGGTTTTGGTGTTATTAGACGTGTTTTGAGGATTTGAACAAGTTCGAATAAGGTATTAAGATGTGTTGGTGTGTTTGGATGAGGTCCCGGGGGCCTCGGGGTGTTTTCGGATGGTTAAACGGAAGAAAATCATGGAAATTGCAGGTTGAAGAGTTCTGGTTCTGTCATTTTCGCTCCTGCGGAATTATGGTCGCAGGAGCGAGTCCGCAAAAGCGGATATTGGAGCGCAGAAGCGCTTGTGATCGCGGAAGCGGAGCTGAGCCCGCAGGTGCGGCACCGCTGGAGCGGAAGGTGAGTCGCAGAAGCGGCCAAGGGCCATGGGGTGAAGGATCGCAGAAGCGGAAGGGTAGCCGCTTAGGCGAGTCCGCAGAGGCGGACGCCTAGTCGCAGAAGCGGGAGAACCCGCAGGAGCGGGAGAATCTCCGCAGAAGCGGACGCATAGAGGCGGTCCGTGTATCGCAGAAGCGGAATTGGCCGGCTAGGCCTGGAATCGCTGAAGCGACCCCTTTGGTCGCGGATACGGGAGCGTAGAAGCGGAAAATGTTCCACAGAAGCGAAAATCGCTGTAAGTAAGTGTATCAGAAGTTAGAAAATTTCAGAAACATTTTAACATTTGGGGGTCTCGGCTTAAGGGCGATTTTGGGCGATTTTGAGGAGGAAATCAAGGGAAATCATCAGGTAATCAACTATGAACTCATATTATGATTAGTATTGATAATATCATGCAATTATATCATGAAAATGGAGGAATTTGGGGTAATTATGGAGGATTTAGCCCTAGTCTTGGACTTTAGAAAATCAAGGTTTTGAATGGGCAAATGGAGTCCGATTTTGGTAAAATTGATATGCTTAGACTCGTATTGAGACGAGGGTTCCAGAAATGTGAATTTCGTAAATTTTCGGAATGTGGGCCGGGGCTCGGGTTTTGACAACTTTGGGAATTTTGATGTAAATTGAGTTGTATTGATTGGGTGTCGTCCCATTGGCCTAAATTGTTGTATTTTTACTGTATTTGATCAGATTCTACGCGTGCGGAGCTTGATTCTCGTGGCAAGGGCATTGCGGAGTAGTCGTCGCGCCGTATTGAGGTGAGTAATAGATGTGGGTGATGACCAGCGGGTTCGAAACCCCGTATACCACTTTGTGACACTGTATAGCGGCGAGACACGCACACTCTTGAGAGTGCGGGGTCGATCATGAACTGGAGACTACATATTAGTCCAACCTGTTGATATTGTATTATTGGCTATTCTAGAGCCGTCGAACCTCCTTCTCGGATGGTTGCATATATGTATATATATATTGTGATAATGGCCACTCTTGAGCCGAGGAACCCCCTTCTTGGGCGGTTGAGTATACATGTGGGCCGTGAGCCAGTTATTGGATCCCGCGAGGATCGTTATCATTGTCTTATCATATAGACATGCTAGTTTACTACTAGTCCGCAGCTATTTTTGTTATTATGCTAATTCCAATCTCTGGAACTTGATATTATTGTTTTCCAACTGAAAAATGATAAAAGAGTTTTCAAAAACTACTTTTGAGCCTGCGAGGCTGTATCTGCATATTAGCTGACTAGTAGCGGATCGGGCTGCGCGCCGCAGCGAGATATATGTTGGATCGGACTGCACGTCACAGGAATATCTCTATGAGATGTGCTTGGGCTGTAGGAGCCCCTCCGAGTCTGAACCCCCACAGTGAGCACGGGTACCCAAAATTGGAGTCGGGCTACACGCCGTAGCGGTCATATCATGCATTGCATTGCATTTAGCTACATCTGCTAGCTGTTATGCTATTTATTGGTAATTGTTGGAACAGGTACAGTGAAGATTGATTCTATGACAGGGTAGCCGATTATAGCTTTACATAGTGCTTTATTGCGGATTTCTTATCTGCGCTGTCTTACCCTTGTTTATTACCACTGAGTCTGGCAGTACTCATTTTACTCCCTGCACCTTGTGTGCAGATCCGGGTACCTCTCAGCAGTGATCCAGTAGCTGTGCGAGGCGACGTTTGTGGATATTCGAGGTAGCTGCAGAGTCCGCAGGACCCGATATTCCTTCCTACTGTCTTTGGATTTTGTATTGACATTTCTTTCCGCACTCGGTATTTTGTAAACCCTTATACACTCATGTTCAGTAGAGGCTCATGACTCTTGACCCTTGGTCTATGGGAGTTGATGTATCATGGGACTTGGTTCCCTGTTTTCGTTATTTGTATCGCTATTGCTTCGTGATTTAATATGCTTAAATGGGCTAAAAGAGAGCGTCTAGCTCCGTTGTCTATATTAATTGGTCAGGCTGGCTTAGCAATGTGCTGGGCGCCATCACGACCGGATTTGGGGTCGTGACAGAGCCCGGGGTTCAGGATTTTTGATGTTTTTTGAGTCTTTTTTATTGGGTTATGTTTTCTTAGCATATTGTAATGTATTCCTTGTGGTTTTGATCAGATTCGACGTGCAAGGAGGTCGATTCGAGAGGAAAAGGCATAGCGAGCTAGACTTTGGGCCGGCTTGAGGTGAGAAATAGATGTAAATGATGATCTGAGGTTTCGATATCCCGGAATTTGACATCGTAATGCTATATTGAGGCAAGACATGCACTCTATGATGAGTGCATGGTTGTTTGTTATTGGGGATTGTGACTTGGTCCGTCCCAAGTGATGTTTTTACTGTGTTTTTTTACTAGAACTTGTTGGAAATCATCGTTATTTGGATTTGATTGTTATATTTGGGCTTCGTGCAGACTATTTGAATCATTCAGGGATTGATATCACTATTTTCGCATACTTTGCATATTATTTAACATCAGTCTAAGGTTTTAAGTACTATTTTCCAAACTCATCCCTTTTTCTAAGCTTTGAAAAACCTATGATGTTTTTAAATGGTATTTGGGATGCGAACCATTATTTTTACAAATTTTCGAGGGGCTTATAGTGATTTCTGGACTGAGGGTGGATCGGGTTTTGAGCCGCAACAGTATTTTATGGATATTGGTGCTACGGGATGGCTTGATTATTTGCACTTGGGCTGTAGGAACCCCTCCAGAGTCTGTACATACCCCTTGTGAGTGTCGTCGACGTTAAATGGATCGGGATGCACACCGCAGCGGGTACTAGAGTGTACTATTCTATGTATTGCATTACATTCATGCATTATTACTTACTTGTTTACCTGACATGGTTCTTTCTGTACTATTATTGCATTGACTTGTTGTCTCACTGTTAAATATTCTGGACTGATGGTTATAGTTTACCCTGTATTATTTCGTGATTTCTTATCCTCAACCCTTATTTATGTTTATTTCTCACTGAGTCGGAGTACTCACATTACTCCCTTCACCTTGTATGATGATCTAGGTACCCCACAGGCTGAGTGAGGACTTGCTTTAGCTGAGCAGCAATATTGGGGAGCACTTAGGTAGATGTATGGCATTCGCAGCCTCCATCTCTCCTTTCTATCTTTATTCTCTATTTCCGTATTGTTCCAGGACAAACTGTATTAGGTGGATATTCTGTATTAGAGGCTCATATTTATGACACTTGGTCCTATTTGGGACTTATGTTGCAGTATTTTGTTAACTTTCCATTATTTCTAGGTTTTTACATTAAACATCTTAGTAATTATTGTATGTGCTTTACATCTATGAATCGATTCAATGTTGAAAATGTTGGTCAAAAGGTCGGGCTTACCTAGCAATATGTTGGGTGCCATCACGACTGGGGTTGGGTCGTGACAAGTTGGTATCAGATCCTAGGTTACTTAGTCTCGCGAATTATGAGCCAGTTTAATAGAGTCTCGCATATTGGTACGGAGACGTCTGTATTTATCCTCGAGAGGCTGCAGAACCTTTAGGAAAGACTTTATATTCTTGAAATTCTTGCTGTGCAACTTTGTTGATTCGAGGACTAAACTTTCGCAAGCGAAGTATACCTATTTATTTCAGTCTACAGATATGTACTTAAGTTAAATTTAAGGGTCGAATTTCATAATGTGGGGAGGATGTAATACCCTATATTTTCAGTAAGGGTATCTTGATCAATAGAAAATAATAATGATAATGATAATAATGATAATAATAATAAGAAACTACTACAAAAAAATAAAACTAAATAAAACAAATCAAAAAAGAAAAAGAATACAAGTGGGCTTAGCCCATTAATGTGACATAAGTCATAGGGGTTAGAAAAATCTGCCCAATTGAAAAAAGAGCAAGGGGAAAAGGGACGAAGCATTCTGCTTCAAGAAAACGAGAAAAAAAAAACAGAAAAGGAAAGAAAGAGAAAAGAAGAAAAGAGAGGAACAAGAATAAAGCTTTGGACAAAGTCTATTGGGGCTTGATATTGGAAGTATTAAAGTTCTCATTCGATTCAAGAGGTTAACTTTCTTCTTCTCATCTATTGAATTATTTAATTATATCTATACAATTTTATGCAGTACAAAATAATTTCCATATCAGTAATTTTTTTTATAAATAAATAAATTATTATTATGGACAGTAGGGCTATAAAGGTTTGGTTTAGTACTGATAGGTCTAACTTTTTAGAAATAAAGTATACTAAATAGTTTGAGATTGATAGAAATATGTCTAATTCTATGATTAAATATAAATTTACAAACTAAGACGCAAACATCAACCCTGATGATTGGATATTCTAAATTAGTGATGGATTTAGCCTAGATGAGACAATTAATATGAGATCAATATTATGTAATTATAGATTGACAGATGAATTTGTACGAGTCGCTTGAGGTGAAGCAGTTGGTATTTCGGCACGAGTACTGTGAGTAGTAATCTTACTGTAATTTGCATTTTTCATAACATACATGATTTACACATTATTTTTAATATGAATATGTTGCCGATTAATTTGAGTTGCATGTGGGACAAGTCTTTTACTCGATATGATACCAAAATAGTTATTTGACATGATTACTGTTGTTCTAAATATTCTTGATGTCATTAGATATATTTTACCGTTATTTGAATTTACTATTTTCGAAATGAAATTACATGATTTGATAAGAACCGAAATGCCCTATATTATTTTAGAACATTTTCCTATGAGTATATACGGATACAGAGACAAGTATAAATGGAAGTAGACTTTGAAGGATCCCGTAGCTAATGGTGGATTCATTAGACCTGGTGCACCTAGCACATATCGATTACCAATTACCGTTATAGCCCTTGCTAGTGGGAAGGTAGAACTAGCATACCATTACCAATTTCCTTTAAGTAGGGACTACCGTTATATTTAACTTCTTGTGAAGAAGTCCACAGTTATACCGATTATATGATCCGTTTATTAAAACATCCCAAAATATGAATAATGATATTATACAGTGGTTATCAAGTTTATTACTGAATCGTTAATTACTATTTTACTACAAAAAAGCGTGATTAGACTGAAAATTATTTATTATTTCTGAAAGGGCATTTTTATGTATTTTCTCTTTGAGACATTAGCATGTTTCTCACTTGTCCCCGAATAAAAAGGTTGTGATTAAGTGTTATTACTCATTGAGCTAGAGACTTATTCCCCGCTAATTTTTTTTACAGAGACGGCAGTTGACGTAGGCGAGAATTTCGTTAATTAAAGGGCACGGGTTGATATTTCTCGGTGAGTCTTGCACTTGTTCACGTGGGCAGATATTTTTTTATTGTTATGGTCTTTTTATTGAACTCTTAGAGTCGCTACATAGTTATTATTTTAGTGTCATGAGTATTATTTTGCTATTATGGTCTTGTATTGTGTATCGTTCTCATTTATCAACGTTGAAGATAAATTAGTATTTTTAGTGGTTAGTTGGTAGTTAGTAGTTTAATTATTGTGGAGACTTGTATTGATTAATTGACAAGTTGTCAATTATTTGGTATGATAGTAGGATGTTGGTTGTTGATTTGAGACAAGAAAATTTTTGGGATGGTCCAAAAATAGGAAAAGCTCTGTCCGATTTTTTATAAAATTACCGATGAGGCTTACTTGGGAGCACTTGCTCCTAAGCGCTGGTCACAATCCTAAATTGGTCATGAAAGGGTTGCACGCATGAATGTTAATATATGAAATTGGAGCAGGTTGCACGCCTGCAATGAGATATATGAAATAGAAGCGGGTTCCACGCCTGCAATGAGATATATGAAATGGGAGCATTTTGCATGCCTACAACGAGATATATGAAATGGGAGCGGGTTGCATGCCTACAACGAGATATTTGAAATGGGGTCGGGTTGCACGCCTACGACAAGAAAGTGATGAAAGTGAATATTGTGTTTGTTTCTCTTATCCTTGTTAGAATACTGTGTTTGTTTCTCTTATTCTTGTTAGCAGTTGAATTTTGGTTTCTCTACATTCCTCTTTGTATTCTGTTGTTATCTGATACTCCCCGTAGCATTTCTTTCCCCCTCCCACCTTTACTGTGAATTCTTGCTTTTGATGTATATAATTTAACTGTACAGATTTATTTAATAGTCTGGTCCTAGCCTCATCACTACTTCGTCGGGGTTAGGCTAGGTACTTACCAGCACATGGGGTCGATTGTGCTGATACTACACTCTGCATTCTTTCGTGCAGATCCCGACACTGTAGTTTTCGGACTGCAGTGAGGTTATTGCTTTCAGTTCATCAGGTGACTCGAGGTAGTCCTGCAGGCGTCTGCAGGCTTTGGCGTCTCCACCTATCCTTTATTATATTTCTTTCGAGTATTCCAGACACGACATTGTATTAATCTTTAAGATCTTTATTTGTAGTATTTTTAGACCGTCTATGAAATTGTGATACCAGTTTTGGGTAGTGTATGTTATGGATCGGTATTGGCATCATTGTTAAAATATTACATTTCAGTCTTCCGCTTATTAAATTCCGCTAATTATTTAATGTTGGTTATTAATTGTTAAAGAATTAAAATGAAAAAGGTAAAAGGTACAAATGGTTGCCTTGCCTAGCTTTCAGTAGTAGGCCTCATCATGAATCTCAAGAGTGAGAAATCCGGTTCGTGACAAAAAATAATGTTAATGTAAAATGTAAACATTGAAGGAGCAAATCCCAAAAGAAATTCGACATGCTCTATGCTGAGGCGAACTTATGTGTTAGAGTAACGGGTCACCGAACCCCGTATATATATATATATATATATATATATATATATATATATATATATATATATATATATATATATATATATATATATATATATATATATATATATATATATATATATATATATATATATATATATATATATATATATATATATATATATATATATATATATATATATATATATATATAGAGAGAGAGAGAGAGAGAGAGAGAGAGAGAGAGAAAGAGAGAGAGAGCGAGTTAATTTAAAGCACTTGGCATCTTGAACACTAAAAACCTTTTGGGGCACGATTAAGCAGAATATTATGTTCCCGTCGCGTAAAAATCTTGGGTCCGCCTCTGACTCAAAGAACTATGGTTCATCAATACGGAAAAATTCCTAATGACCAATTTTCTCACTAATGAACCAAAGGTGGAAATAAATTCCATCAAAAGAAAATTTGAAATTCTTACTTGCTTTTTCAAAATTTGATATTTATTTTATGGAAAAAGGTCAAAATTACTCATATTATTTGTTAAATTGTTTAAAATTATCTTCTGTTGATATTTTGGTCCAAAAATACCCCAATCATTATTTTTATTGCTAAAATTACCCCTCAATTTAATGGCAAAATTTGTGGACTCTAATTTTAATATGTTGGCATCTTTTACTTGGCCATATGGCTCTTAAGATCGGACAACAAATAAGGGTAATATTATCTTTCTTATTATTCGATCGCCCCATTTCGTTTAATACACTAGGTAAAAATATGGTTAGAGCATTGATTGAAGAAAAGCTATTCTACAAAAAAAAAAAAGGAAAATACCATCTATATTCATTTATAAGTAATTTATTACAAAAATTGGTCAATTTATAAAATATTTCTAATATTAACCAATTAGATATTTGTAAGAAAAAAAGTTAAATTTTTTCTTTCTTTTGAATGGGTATAATTAGAATAGAGTGAGTATATCATAAGGAGCTTGAATTTCAGTTTTGGGAATATTTGGTGGAGTTTTGAGGTGAATTGAATTGAAAATTCGAAGTAGAAGATGAACATGCAAAAAGTAATAGGTGTATCACACTGAGTATCACACATGTATCAAATGTGTATCACATTTATATCCATGTATACCTGCGTGTGAGATACATATTTGATACATGTGTTGCAAAAGGGTTTATACCAAATCGACTGTAGAGAGGGTTTATTAGCATCTTGTAGATATATACCATACTTGCATCATCCTTTATCTTTGCTTCTTGTCTTCTAGCGAAGATGAAAGAATTTTTTTGAATTCGATTTTAACTACGAATTTGATATCAAATCAGTCGATTCTAATGATATTAATCATGCTAGAAAATATAGAAGGAGATCTGTGAATGATTCTTAGAAGAGAAAGAAACTTATTTCTTTGAATTTTTAATTTTTATATGTACTTGGCTAGTTTTAGTAAGTTTATATTTAATGGCCAGAGGATAGTAAGTTGAGGCTCTTTGGGACATTTTTGTAAGATCATCATTACTTGGTTAAATAAGTTGTTTGGAAAATGAATTGTAATTTTCTTTTTGGAGGTTGTAACAAATCCAAACGCTTTCGATCTATCAGAACCCTTTGTCACGACCCTATTTGACAGATCATGAACCTGTCATGACGGCACCCAGTCTTCGCGACTAGGTAAGCCTAACACGATATGGAATGTACAACTCTTATGAACAATAATTAAGTTAACAGCGGAATGATATAAAATAAATGTAATAAGTATTGCTCGGCACATACACTTTACCAAATACCAGAAAGAAATACAACTACCAAGACCCGAAAACTCACGGACAGACTAAGAGAGTATAATTGTAGCTCTATACATCCAGAGTATCTATACAACTGAAATAAATAACTGACATCACTCAGGGAGAATAGAAGAAGACCCTCCGGATCTGCGGACGTAGCAGATTCATACCTCGAGTCTCCTGAAAATGCGCCTAGGTCACCTGAAGTGCGTCTGATCAGATGGACCTGGATCTGCAAAACAAAAGTGTACAAAAGAGTAGCATGAGTAAACCACGGCGGTACTCAGTAAGTGCCAAGCCTAACCTCGATGGAGTAGTGACGAGGAAGGTCAGGGCCCTACCGAGAATAACAAAAATAATGATAATAACACCGAACAATCCAAAATAGGAATAAGTCAAAAATAATAGCAAACGAGATAAATACGACAAGCCGTCTACAGTTAAGCTAACAAAGAGAAATCAACACAACAAGTACAAATCAACAAATCCAGGATCTCCGGAAATTGAACCCGCAATCCTTTTACGATCAGCAACTCAGGATCTCCAGGAATCGAACCCGCAGTCCTTATATCAGTATCATAGGATCTCCGGGAATTGAACCCGCAGTCCTTTATATCAGTATCACAGGATCTCCGGGAATTGAACCCGTAGTTCGTATATCAGAATCACAGGATCTCCAGGAATCGAACCCGCAGTCCTTTACCTGAGTAACACCGGATCTTCGGGAATTGAACCCGCAGTCCACAGAACACAAACACAATCAAATAAGAGAAAACACAAAGAAATATGAAGTACACTGCTACAATTAACAACTAAATCCAGTCTCAACATGTTCCAGGGAGTTCAATTAAGACAAGTAGGCATTTAGACAGTTAATTCTATCTAATCATGCTTCCCTAACTAACACATGATAAATCTTACAATTAAACCAATTAAATAATAGAGATAACACTGATTGAGCCATTTAAGCAAAGTGGTTTTTCAACAATTTGCGCAAGTACATGCCCGTCACCTCATGTACAAGGCATTCAAATCAACACATATATATCCTAGGGGAGAAATTCCCCCACGCAAGGTTAGACAATCACTTACCTCAATCTCGGTACAGAACCGCTAAGAAATGACTTCCTTGCCACGAGTATCCGACTCCGAGTGGCCCAAATCTATTCAAACCAATTACATGGTGTAAATAACATCACAAGTAACTAATTACACTGATAAAATTAAAGCTACGGTGCAAAAATGGGTGAAATGACCAAAATACCCCTCTATCCATCGGCTCAAAATCAAAATATTTTTACATTTTCATAACCTGCATACTCTCACGAATCTAACCATATAAAATTTATCGAAATTGGAGTTCGTTTGCCCCTCCAAATTATCAAAGTTTGTTCTAAGAAACTTACCCAAGTTTACACCCCAAATCCGAAATTAAAGGAAGAATTTGAGTTTAGATTAATGAATAATGATCACAAGAGAGTAAGAAATCGTTACCCAACAATTGTCTCTGAAAAGAACGTGGAAAATCACTTAAAACCGAGCTCCCTAGCTTGAGTTTTTGCAAAAATGGTGAAACCCTCGCGGATAAAATGTTATATTCTGATTCTGTTTGCCCAGCAAATTACTCTATGCGATCGCATCATACCTATTGCGATCGCATAGAACAAACTTTTCAGCCTTCCAATTTACCCTATGCGATCGCACACATCTCTTTCCGATCGCAATGACTTATCGAACAACCTTATATGATCGCATTCCCTAATCCACGATCGCATTGAACAAAATATTGGGACCTGGGACCCCTGCAAAAACACTATGCGATCGTGTAGCACCTCTGCGATCGCAGAGAACAAACATCTTCAACTATGCGATGGCATAACCCTTTCCGCGATCGCATTGAACAAATTTTTAGCTTCCTCCCGAACCTTCTATGCAATCGCATCAAGCCATTGCGATCGCATAGAACAACCATCTACAACACTTATGACAGCAAAAACTGACATGTTCATCAACTCAAAATGGTCTGTTTGACCCCCAAAAACACCCCCGAGGGCCCCGGAACCTCAACCAAAACCACCAAACTACTCCAAATCACGATACAAACTCGTTCCAATCATAAAAACATATTATTAAACACAAAAATCATCAGATTATGGTGGATTCAAGCCTAAGTTTCAACCAAAACTTCCGAAACCTACATGCTGTCAAAAACCCGACCAAACGACGTCTGAATGACCTGAAAATTTATAGTTATATCCAAAATCACCTTACGAAGCTACTGCAACTGTCGGAATTCCATTTGGACTCCCCGATCAAAATCTCGCCTATCGATCGGATTTTCAAAAATTTCAAACTTCGGCATTTCAAGCCTAAATACGCTACATACCTCCAAAATACATTCCAAACATGCTCCTAACCCCGAAATCACCTAACGGGGCTAACGGAACCATCGGATTTCCGTTCCAAGGTCGTCTTAACATTGTTCTGAATATGGGCCATTTTTCAACAATATAGCTGTCATTTAGGGACTAAGTGTCGCAAAACACTCCAAATTCTAGAACTGAACATCCCGGCAAACCACAATAGCAGAAATGAAGTTAGGGGAAATAGTAAATTGGGGATCGGGGCATAAATTTAAAAAATGACAGGCAGGTCATTACATCTTCCCACACTTAAACATTCGTTCATCCTCGAACGAGCATAGAAAACATACCTGAAGTAGTAAAGAGATGAGGGTACTGGTTGCGCATATCCTGCTCGGTCTCCCAAGTCGCCTCCTCGGCCGTTTGACCCCACCACTGGACCTTCACCGAAGCGATATTCTTTGACCTCAGCTTTCTGATTTGCCTGTCCAAAATGGCCACCGGCTCCTCAACATAAGACAGATCCTTGTCCAGCTGAACAAAACTGAAATCCAACATGTGTGACAGGTCACCATGGTATCTCCAGAGCATAGATACATGAAATACTGGATGGACTCTGGCTAGGCTGGGAGGTAAGGCCAGCTCATAAGAAATCTCCCCAACACGCCTCAAAATCTCAAAAGGGCTAATGAATCTCGGACACAGCTTCTCTTTCTTCCCAAACCTCATGACGCCCTTCATGGGAGAGACCCGAAGTAGAACCGGCTCGCCAACCATAAATGCCACATCGCGAACCTTCTTGTCCACATAAATCTTCTGTCTGGATTGGGCTGCACGGAGTCTATCCTGAATCACCTTGACCTTGTCCATTGCATCCTGGACCATCTCAGTACATAGCAACTTGGCCTTGCCCGGCTGGAACCAACCCACTGGGGACCTGCACCTCCTACTATATAGGGCCTCATACGGCGCCATCTGAATGTTGGACTGATAGTTGTTGTTATAAGCAAACTCCGCCAGTGGCAAGAAGTGATCCCATGAATCTCCAAACTCAATACGCACGCACGGAGCATATCCTCCAAAATCTAAATAGTGCGCTCAGACTGTCCATCTATTTGGGGGTGAAATGCGGTGCTCAGCTCCACCCGAGTACCTAAATCTTGTTGCACGGCTCTCCAGAACCATGAGGTAAACTGAGTGCCTCTATCTAAAATGATGGAAACTGGAATACCATGCAACCGAACTATCTCCCTTATGTAGATCTCCGCCAATCGCTCCAATGAGTAAGTAGTGCACACAGGTATGAAATGGGCGAACTTGGTCAACCGATCCACAATGACCCAAATAGAATCAAACTTCCTCATAGTTCGTGGAAGTCCAGATACGAAGTCCATGGTGATGCGCTCCCATTTCCACTCTGGGATCTCAATCTGCTGCAATAACCCACCCGGACGCTGATGCTCATACTTCACCTGCTGGCAGTTGAGGCACCTAGAAACATAGTCAACTATATCCTTCTTCATCCGTCTCCACCAATAGTGCTGCCTCAAGTCCTGGTACATCTTCGTGGTATCCGGATGGATGGAATACCGCGAGCTATGGGCCTCAGCTAGGATCAACTCTCGGAGATCATCTACATTAGGCACACAAATACGCCCATGCATCCTCATCACTCCGTCATCCTCGAAGATGACATCTCGAGCATCACCACGCCGAACCTTGTCCTGAAGATCCAGCAAATAAGGGTCATCAAACTGTCGCTCCCTGATGCGATCAAATAGAGAAGACCGAGAAACCACACAAGCTATAACCCGGCTGGGCTCCGAAAGATCCAATCTAACAAACTGCCTGGCCAAAGCCTAAACATCCATCGCCATAGGTCTCTCCGAAGCTGGTAGATATGCCAAACTCCCCAAACTCTCTGCCAGGCGACGCAAGGCATCGACAACCATATTGGCCTTGCCCGGGTGATAAAGAATAGTAATATCATAGTCCTTCAACAACTCCAACCACCTCCTCTGACGCATGTTCAGGTCCTTCTGCTTAAGCAAGTGCTGTAAACTCCAATGATCAGTGTAAATCTCACAGGGAACCCCATACAAATAATGATGCTAAATCTTCAAGGCATGAACAATGGCAGCTAGCTCAAGATCGTGGACAGGGTAGTTCTTTTCATGCACCTTCAGTTGTCGGGACGCGTAGGCAATCACCCTACCGTTCTGCATCAATACTGCTCCAAGTCCAACCCGTGAGGAATCATAATAAACTATATAGGACCTCGAACCGGCAGCCAGCAACACGATAGGAGCCAAAGTCAAAGTTGTCTTGAGCTTTTGAAAGCTCGCCTCACACACTTCTGTCCACTGAAAAGGAGCACCCTTTTTGGGTCAATCTGGTCATAGGTGCTGTGATCAAGGAGAACCCCTCCACAAAGCGACGGTAATAACCCGTCAAACCAAGGAAGCTACGAATCTCAGTAGCTGATGAGTGCCTGGGCCAACCCTGCACGGCCTCCACCTTCCTCGGATCCACTCGCATACCCTCGCTCGACACCACGTAGCCTAGAAATGCCACTGAACTCAACCAAAACTCACATTTAGAGAACTTTTCATATAACTGCTTCTCCCTCGGAGTCTGAAGCACTATCCTCAGGTGCTGCTCGTGCTCTTCCCGACTCCGGGAATATACCAAAATATCATCAATGAAAACAATTACGAACGAGTTAAGATATGGCCTGAATACATTGTGCATCAAATGCATGAAAGCTACTAGGGCATTAGTCAGCCCGAAAGACATAACGAGGAACTCCTAATGACCATACCGAGTCTTGAAGGCAGTCTTCGGGATATCAGGCTCCCGGATCTTCAGCTGATGATAACCAGAGCACAAATCAATCTTGGAGAACACTTGTGTGCCCTGTAACTGATCAAATAAGTCATCAATACGTGGCAAAGGATACCGGTTTTTCACTGTAGCTTTGTTCAACTGGCGATAGTCAATTCACATACGCATAGAACCATCCTTCTTTTTCACAAACAATACAGGAGCACCCTAAGGCAAAACACTGAGTCAATTGAAACCCTTACCTAACAATTCCTGTAACTGATCCTCCAACTCCTTCAACTCAGGAGGAGCCATGCGGTACGGAGGGATAGAAATGGGCTGAGTGCGAAAATAAGTCAATACCAAAATCGATATCTTTATTGGGCGGCTTGCCCGGGACATCAGCTGGAAATACATCAGAGAAATCACGTACCACTGGGACGGAATCAATAGAAGGAGTTTCGATACTAACATCCCTCACATAAGCTAGATAAGCAGCACACCGCTTCTCAACCATACATTGAGCTTTGAGAAAGGAAATAACACGGTTGGGGTGTGATCTAGAGTACCACTCTACTCAATACGTGGAATGCCTGGCATAGCCAGCGTCACAGACTTGGCGTGACAATCAAGAATAGTATAGTGGGGCGACAACCAGCCCATGCCCAGAATAATATCAAAATCAACCATACCGAGCAATAAAAGATCAGTTCTGGTGTCAAAACCACAAATAGTGACCAAATACGACCGATACAGACGGTCCACAACCAAAGAATCTCCTACTGGAGTAGAAACACTAAGGGGGCACTCAAATAATCCCGGGGCACTCCCAGATGTGAAGGAAAATAAGAGGACACATATAAAAAAGTAGAACCAGGATCGAATAGAACAGATGCCTCTCTGTGACTAACCAAGATAATACATATGATAACATAATCGGAGGCGACAGCTGCGGCGCGATCAGGAATAGCATAAAACTTGGCTTGACCTCTCCCTCGAGGGCGGCCTCTGTCACCCTGATCCCCTGGCTGGCTGGCTGGGCAGGTGGGGTGGCAGCTGGGGCTGGAACGATGGCTTGCTGCCCCTATGAACCACGCTGAGGCTACAAAGTCTGTGGAGGCGCTCATCTCCTATGACTAGGGCACTCCCTAACCAGATGGTAAGTATCCCCACACTCAAAAGAAGCTCTGGGAGGACACGGTGGCTGTGACGGACCGGCCTCGCCCTTGCTGGATTGACCCCTGGAGGTACCCTACTCAGGAGGCGCACTGGAAACTGGGGGAGCATAATAAGGCTCCTGAGGTGCTGGAAGAGCTGGAGTACTACCAGCTGCTGGCAATGCTGAATGAAATGGACGACCGGAATAACCCCTGCCAAATCGACTGACTACTGCAGTACGGGCACCAGAGAAATGACCCGACTCCCGAGACCTCTTTGCTTCCCTCTCACCTCGCTCTTTAGTGAGCATACCCTCGATCCGTCAGGCAATACACACCGCCTACTAATACGGTACATCCATCTCCAGCTCTCTAGCCATGTTGTATCGGATATGCAGAATAAGACCGTCAATAAACCTCCGCACTCTCTCCCAGACCGTGGCGACCAAGCCTGGTGCATGTCTGGCTAACTGGGTGAAACTGATGGCATACTCAGATATTGTCATCGAGCCCTAGTGCAACCACTCAAACTTCGTTCGCCAAGCATCCCTAAGGCTCTGGGGAACAAACTCCCTCAAAAACATATCAGAAAACTATGTCAGGTCAACGAGGCAGACTCGTCTGGACTATCCAACTCATATGTGCGCCACCAATCATAAGCGGCCCCTCGAAGCTGAAAAGTAGTAAAGGAAACCCCACTGGTCTCCACTATACACATAGTACGGAGGATGCGATGACACTCCTCCAGAAATCCCAATGCATCATCTGAAGCTAAACCACTAAACACTGGGGGATCATACTTCTTGAACCTCTCCAACCTAAGCTGCTCGTCCTCGGAGGCAGCTGGCGCACCTCCGGGCTGTACTGGTGCGGCAGGCTGTATAGTAATAACCTGCGGAACCTGCTCTGTGGGCTCTCGCTACTCAGGTGTGCGGGCTGCAGAAGTCTGGGTCCCTTCCCCGGCCTGAGATGTAGCTGCAGCTAGAGGAAGCAACCCCGCCTGATCTAGAGTAATGTACATGCTCATAAACTGGGCTAAAGTCTCCTGGAGTGTTGGAGTCGTAGTAGCTGTAGTAGGTGTACCAGGTGCCTGCGCTCGAACCTGATCCACTGGCGGTGCCTCAGCGGCAGCACGCGTGGGTGTTGTGGCTGCACCTCGGGTGCGTCCTCAACCTCTACCCCGACCTTTGGCGGCGGCAGCAGGGGGCGCATGTGCCTGATCCTCATGAGTAGCACGTGTCCTCACCATCTGTGAGAGAATAGAAGATAGAAGTTTAGATTAGGTGTCAAAATATTACAAGACAAAGAATTCAAAAGAAATGAAGAGTTTCCTAAACATTTACACAGCCCCTCGTAGATAAATACGGACGTCTCCATATCAATCGGCGCGACTCTAAATAACCGGTTTGTGTCCCGTGACTCCTATGAACCTAGAGCTCTGATACCAATTTGTCACGATCCTAGTTCACCAATCGTGAACCTGTCATGACGGCACCCAGTCTTCGCGACTAGGTAAGCCTAAGACGATGCAGAATGTACAACTCTTATGAACAATAGTTAAGTTAACAGAGAAATGATATAAAAGAAATGTAATGAGTGCCGCTCGGCACATACACTTTACCAAATACCAGAAAGAAATACAACTTCCAAGACCCGAAAACTCACAAACAACACATACTAAGAAAGTATAACTTAGCTCTATACATCCAGAGTATTTATACAACTGAAATAAAGGAAATAACTGACATCACTCAGGGAGAATAGAAGAAGACCTTCCGGATCTGCGGACGTAGTAGATTTATACCTTGAGTCTCCTGAAATGCGCCTAGGTCACTTGAAGTGCGTCTGATTAGATGGACCTGGATCTGCACAACAAAAGTTTGCAGAAGAGTAGCATGAGTACACCACGGCGGTACTCAGTAAGTTCCAAGCCTAACCTCGATGGAGTAGTGACGAGGAAGGTCAGGGCCCTACCGAGAATAACAAAAAATAATGATAATAACACGGAAAATAGGAATAAGTCTGAAATAACA
Source organism: Nicotiana noctiflora (assembly GCA_032618575.1). Taxonomy (NCBI): domain Eukaryota; kingdom Viridiplantae; phylum Streptophyta; class Magnoliopsida; order Solanales; family Solanaceae; genus Nicotiana; species Nicotiana noctiflora. Next base: position 114,984 of record JASVEL010002987.1, read on the forward strand.
ACAAACGAGATAAATACTACAAGCCGTTTATACTTAAGCTAACAAAGAGAAATCAACACAACAAGTACAAATCAACAAATCCAGGATCTCCAGGAATTGAACCCCCAGTCCTTTTATACTCACCAACTCAGGATCTCCGGGAATCAAACCCGCAATCCTTATATCAGATCATAGGACCTCCGGGAATTGAATCTGCAGTCCTTTCTATCAGTATCACATGATCTCCGGGAATTGAACCCGTAGTCCGCATATCAGAATCACAAGATCTCCGGGAATCGAACCTGTAGTCCTTTACCTCAGTAACACCGGGTCTTCGGGAATTGAACTCGCAGTTCACAAAATACAAACATAATCAAATAAGAGAAAATACAGAGAAATATGAAGTACACTGCTACAATTAATAACTAAATCGAGTCTCAACATGTTTCAGGGATCAATTTAGAAAAGTACGCATTTAGAGAGTTAATCCTATCTAATCGTGCTTCCCTAGCTAATACAGGATAAATCTTGCAATTAAACTAATTAAATAACAGAGATAACACTGATTGAGCCGTTTAAGCAAAGTTGTTTTTCAACAATTTGTGCAAGTACACACCCGTTACCTGACGTACAATGAATTCAAATCAACACATATATATCCTAGGGGAGGAATTCCTCCATGCAAGGTTAGACAAGTCACTTACCCCAATCCCGGTACAAAACCGCTAAGAAATAACTCTTTTGCCACGAGTATCCGACTCTGAGTGGCCCAAATATATTCAAACCAATTACATAGTGTAAACAACATCACAAGTAACTAATTACACTGATAAAATTAAAGCTACAGCGCAAAAATGGGTGAAATGACCAAACTACCCCTCTAGTTATCGGCTCGAAATCAAAATAATTTTACGTTTTTAGAACCATCGTACTCCCACGAGTCTAACCATATAAAATTTATCGAAATCAGAGTTCGTTTGCCTCTCCAAATCATCAAAGTTTATTCTATAAAACTTACCCCAAATCCGAAATTAAAGGAAGAATTTGAGTTTAGATTAGTGAATAATGATTACAAGAGAGTAAGAAATCGTTACCCAATAATTGTCTCTGAAAAGCACGCGAAAAATCACTCTAAACCGAGCTCCCTAGCTTGAGGTTTTGCAAAAATGGTGAAACCCTCACAAATGAAAAGTTATATTCTGATTCTGTCTGCCCAGCAAATTACTCTATGCGATCGCATCATACCTATTGCGATCGCATAAAACAAACTTTTCAGCCTTCCAATTTACCCTATGCGATCGCACACATCTCTTTGCGATTGCATTGACTTATCGAACAACCTTATGCGATCGCATTCCCTAATCTGTGATCGCATTGAACAAAAGATTGGGACCGGGGACCCCTGCCAAAACATGATTCGATCGCGTAGTACCTCTGCGATCGCAGAGAACAAACATCTTCAACTATGCGATCGCATAACCCTTTCCACGATCGCATAGAACAAATTTTGAGCCTTTTTCCAAACCTTCTATCCGATCGCATCAAGCCATTGCGATCGCATAGAACAACCGTCTGCAACACTTATAATAGCAAAAACTGACCTGTTCATCAACTCAAAATGGTCTGTTTGACCCCCGAAAACACCCCCGAGGCCCCTGGGACCTCAACCAAAACCACCAACCTACTCCAAATCACAATACGAACTCGTTTCAAACATAAAAATATATCATTAAACACAAAAATAATCAGATTATGGCGGATTCAAGCCTAAGTTGTAACCAAAACTTCTAAAACCTACAAGCTATAAAAAACCCGACCAAACGACGTCCGAATGACCTGAAAATTTGCAGACTTATCCAAAATTACCTAACGAAGCTACTGCAACTGTCAAAATTCCATTTCGACTCCCGGATCAAAATATCGCCTATCGACCGGATTTTCAAAAATTCCAAACTTCGGCATTTCAAGCCTAAATGAGCTACAGACCTCCAAAATACATTCCGAACATGCTCCCAACCTAACGGAGCTAACAGAACCATTGAATTTTTGTTCCGAGATCATCTTAACAATGTTCCGAATACGGGCCATTTTCAACTACAAAGCTCTCATTTAGGGACTAAGTGTCCCAAAACACTCCAAATTCTAGAACCGAACATCCCAACAAACCACAATAGCAGAAATAAACTTAGGGGAAACAGTAAATTGGGGATCGGGGCGTAAATTTCAAAAACGGCCGGCCGAGTCGTTACACCCTTGTAATAGTAGTATGACCAATGTTTTAAAAGGCGGGGGCATGAGGCGAGACATTTTGCCTCTGACGAGACGAGGCGTAAGCTCTGAGACATGGGGCATAAGTCCCAGTGATCTTTAAATTTTAATAATTTTAAGAATTTTAAGATAGGATAAAATAAAAAAATAATTATAAAATTATAATAAATAATATATTTAAAATATTTATAATTTATAATTCAACTATGAATAATATGAAAAGTACTACATATAGCGCAAATTAGTTGCAATATCGTTACAACTCAAACATCAAAAGTAATGTATTTAATACAAAATCTTATATGTATCTCTTAAGGAGTAATAAATCTTGAAAGAATTTCGATATAATAATTTGATATTTTTCTTAAAATACTCCTTTTATTTAATATGCTTTCTATTTGAAAAAGAATTTATATAAAAATATAATTTATAATTTAAATATGATTCTCTAGCATTATTTATTTTTAAGTTTGAACAAGTTAATAAAGTGACACATAATTCACCATACAATACCATGATAACTAATTATTTGTAAATAATTATTAGCTAATACCGAGCTATTAAATTAATAAGTATGGTATCTCGTAAACTTGAAAAGAAATTAGAAAATAATTATGAAAAAAAATACAGACTATTATATAGTAGTAAAGACAAACAAAAGTTAATAAAGAAATATTTTTTAAATGAAAGATTATTTAAAATTAACTATCATAGCAATCTTAGTAGATAACGTGCAATAACTTTTATTTTAATTATGAGATAAATTATTTTCAACTTAATGATTTATGATTAAGAAAAATATAATTTTGAATAGTCAACGATTTATTAGGAAAATTTGAGGATTTACAAGGTTAGTTACATACAATTGCATAAATTTCTATTAGGCGAGCCTAGTACGCTTAGCGTTGGGTGTGTCGGGGCGTAGGCCCTAATGGCCGAGGCGTAAGTCTCACAGAACAAAGCCTTACAAATAAGCCTAAGGGTGATTTACGGGTGCTCTATCCCGGAACGAGCTCCGAGCAAATCCCATTCCGCCTTTTAAAACACATGTAGTGTCACATTAAATGATGAAATCTTCATATCAGATTTTTAACATTTAAAAAAAAAAAAAGTTGAATCAAATTAAAGAGGCCCATGTCCAAACAATTCGAATCTGTTGTCCGACAGAATCGACATCCACTCGTGCATATCCACGTGCAACTCTGAATTTATAGTACAAACAGACCACTAACAAAAAAGTTGCATCAGCCTGCTTAGATTCCATTAGACCTGCCAACCAATTCTGAGCCACAAAAGAAAACCACAGCTATAGTAAAAGGGCAAACTGACAAATGACTGAATGACAATGGAATGAAGACAAGGTAATTACACACCTTTCCACAGCTTCCTTAGTCCTATAATTGGTAATTTGCTTTTCTTTTATTCCATTAAACTGAATCAATTTCTTTGATTTGAAATACATAGAAGAGTGGGTACGAAATCTAGATGTGGTTCTTTTTTACTCAAAATTAGGGGTGTGCATTCGAATTGATTTTTCGATAAATCAAATCGATTATTTGTTATCGATTTATCGATAAATAAAATCGAAAAAATCGTAACCTTATTGAAACAATAACGATAAGCAATTGTACAAATCGATAATCGATAAGTAATTATCGATAAGGGTCAAAATCGAATCGATAAATCTAATGTACACCCCAAATTATTTCATCTACCACATTTAAGGAATAATCATATTTAAAGCTGAAGGGAATGAAGTTCAAATTAATGGAAAATAGAATTAGCAGTGATGATGTATTTTTATTTTTTTTAATACCATTGGAGTGTTGGTGGCATATATTTGATCCCTTACTTTAGTTTCGTTGCATATGTCTATTGACACAATTTTTATGTTATAAACAGTGTTCGTCTTATTTTAGCTTCATTTTGTCCACATTAGTTAAGTATGTTTATAGCGATATACTTTCCGTGGAATCCCGTAAATTTTCTTATTGGTGTAATCGATAACCGAATCGATAAGCCCCAAAAATTAATAAATCGAAATCGAAAAAATTGAAACCTTATTGAAACGATAACGATAAAGCATATGTACAAATTGATAATCGATAAATAATTATTGATAAGAGTCAAAATCTTATCGATAAATCGAATGCACACCCCTACTCAAAATACATAGTGTAAAAATAAATTATATTTCTATATAAAATATGGTAATGAATCGCGTTTTACCTTGAAGGATATTTGGACTGTTAAGGTAAAATGTGGTTCATAATCGCGTTTTATATAGAACGATCTAACAGATCGCGTTTTACATAAAGTTGATAAGACTCCTATATAAAATGCAGTCAATTACGACGTTTTACATAAAACGCGGTAATGAACCGAGTTTTACATGTCAAGTGGACCCACTAATAATTCTTCTACGCTTAACTAACATAATAATAATTCAAATATGTAAAACACTCTTTCAAACCACGTTTTATTTCCAAAATTTTGACCCTCCGAATTGGGTATTGTCTTATATAAAGGCGTTAAGAGATTTGAGAAGTATCATTCAGAAATACTCCAACTTCGTGATAAATTATTTTTGTTATTAAATTCTCAAGTTTTTTTCATAATGTCTGAAGATCGAAAAGTAAGGGTTTCATTATATTGGGGCGGTGAGGTAGCGGTGGCGAATAACTCAGTGAGCTATAATTTATCTCCAAAGAGTCATGTTAAGTTGCCACTTACAATGGAGTACGATAGATTGATATCGTTGTTATGCAATAAAATGATATTGAGCAAACATTCAGTAAACCTTAAAATAACCGGAATATATCCGTATTCTGTGACTCCGCAAGGGTTTGCTTGTTATTCTGAGTTTAACATCAAAGACGATGAAACTCTAAGAGATTTTTTGGGGATTCCGGATTAATACATGGGATTTATTATGATAAAATTGTTGGAAATGTACGTCAAGGCTGAAGACATTCGCAATAGTGAGATTGCTCAGGGATAACCCTCAATCATCGGGTGGTTATTCAGGAGCAGTTTTTGCCCAATAGGTTTCGGATGAAAGAGTTTGGCCGCATCTAAACTTATCTTCGCGGGCAAACGAGGAGCGATGAAATAATTTCTCTCCTAATTTACATAATCCACAAGACGACTAGTAAACTTTAATTTTCCTTTCTGTTACAATGTTTATTTTTTTGTTGAATTAAATTTATATTAACACTCATATATTCCACGGGGGTACCGCCCGGATATGAATTTTACAAGCTATGACCCCACAAGGAAGCATACTCCTCCGCCTCCCATTAGACCAAGAGTGTACGAGTCACACGTGCCATTTTATGAGAGGTATATTCCCTACCTTGATAATTTGTCAAGTCTGTCAGATGTGTATGCCCTCACAAAAGATCTTGACGAAATTCGGTCAGCAATATGGGATGACTTTAGACCAATGGTGCAGGCAAAGGGCATGTATTTTCCTAATAAAGCTCTCCTATCCAGGGCTTGTAAAATGTATAGCGTAAGAGAGTGACGTGACATGATAGTATAGGAGACAACTCCAAAGGTATATAAGGTCATGTGTCGTAGAAACGTTATAGGTTGTTACTAAATACAACGTGCAAAAAAGAAGGAAACGGGGTTGTGCAAAGTGGATAGATATATTAGAACCCACAATTGTAAAATGGACACATTCAATGAGAATCACTTCAACTTGGATATTGACTTGATTTCACTTGTCTTGATTCCACACTTGAAAGTGTCCATTAGGTACAAGATCAAAGAGTGTATTACATTCATCCAACAAGAATACAGGTGTACTATTACCAAAAGAAAGGCATATCTCGGGTGCAAACGTGCATTTGAAATTATTTTTTGTGACTGGGATAAGTCGTTTTCATCTCTACCCAGGTACATGGCTGCACTAAAACACTTCAACCACGGGATTGTTATTGAATGGAAGCATGAGCGGAGTCTAGGAATACTAGAATATATATTTAGATTCGTGTTTTGTCCATTTAAACAAACAATTGATGATTTTGTGCATTGTCGTCCGGTAATTTCTATAGACGTTACTCATGTCTAGGGAAAGTATGATATTAAGCTGTTGATTATCGTTGCAGTAGATGCCAATGGACAAATATTTTTACTAGCTTTTTCCATTAGTGCCAATGAAATCGAAGAGACGTGGATGCTATTTTTGAAACACTTAAAGCAGTATGTTGTCAGATATTTATCTAATATCTGATCGGCATAGTGGTATCTTAAGTTTTGTATGGTATTTGCATGAATTGTAGGAACCCTATTAATACCACCGTTACTACGTGAGGCACCTGGAGGCCAATTTTCAGAAGAAATATCCCACCAAGGAATTGCATGATTTAATGTAGATGACTGCAACTGAGCACCAACAGTGAAAATCCAGGAGGCGCATGGAATCGATCTGACAGTTAGACGAAAGAGCTTATAATTGTTTGATGGAACATGAGCTTCATAAGTGGACATTGCATGTTGATGGTGACAGATGATGGGGAGTCTTGGCTATAAATGTGTCGAAATCATTCAATGGGTTATTGAAGTCTACACATGGATTTCTTATCATTGACATAGTCCAGATGATATTCAAATAGATAGCGGAGAGGTTTATTGAAATGCATAGAGCTGCAGCGGAATTGATGGACATGGGTGTTGAACTTATGCCAATACCGATGAGAAGATTTGAGAAATACAGGAGGCGAGCATATTGGCATTTATATTTACAGTATGATCACGATCGGGGTGTTTTTGAAGTGTGCACTGATATCCATGGACATCGGAGGAATAATTTACATACCGTAAATGAATCCAGCAGGTTGTGTTCATATGGGAAATGGAACATATACCACATGTCATGCTCACATACCATGAATTTATTTCAACAAATAAGTATAGGGGCATCCAACTATGTTGATAGGAAATACAGTGTTGCTGCATATGTAAACACATTCAATGGGCAGTTGCAGCCTGTGGGTGCTGAGCATTATTTGCCGCCGGAACCATTTCTAATATTGTGTAACAATGACTATTTGTGCAAGCTGCATGTGCAAAAGAGAATGCATATACAGAATCAAATGGATGTTGGTGATACCTTTATGCGCGTAAATGTGGCATATGCTCGCAAACAGGACACGATCATCGTAAATATCCTTCAGGTGATCTGGGAGGCGGTGGTAATCTAGCTATTATTGCAAGTTCATCTGATGTACCCAACTCTCAAGGATACACCTAATATTTTGTTTTCGTAATATCTTGTAATAAGTGTCTGTACTTGTTTATGTTGCAATATCTATCAAATAAAATTATGCTCCACAACCTTGTTATATAAATAGAGCAGTTAGATACTGTATTTTGTATGTTATCTTATCGTTCTGAAAATGACATTTTGAATTGGGACGATGATATGATAGTTTCAATATTCAACTTATTGGTGTTAGTAAAGAAGACCAATATAAAAATTAAAATTTCATAACATAATACTTCAAGAGAAAAAAGCACAACAACCGTAACTAAAGCAACATACATGAAAAGAAAATATAATAAAAGGATAAATTAACACAAATGCATCCTGGTAGAAAGTAAAAAATGGATTAGTATAAACAAGATATCTCTCTCCTTTCACTTGAACATTGACAATAGCACGCAGTGGTGAAACATCAACCAACGTAAATGTCACGACCCCAAACCCGGTCGTGATGGCGCCCAGCACACTACTCGGCCAGCCAGACCAATCAACAGAAACATGGAGCTATCAGCTCACATTTAACCCCCTTTAAGCATAAACAATGATAGGATAATAATAAAGAAATACCCAAACACCGAGATTGGACATCCCAAACCAATACAACCTCCCAACGGAACAGGAGTCACAAGTCATGAGCCTCTACCAGGATTTATAAACTGTGATAGTGTATACAACTGTGCACAAGTGTGGGATAGACAGAACAAAATATAGATAAACTGGAGAGTCAGGTCCTGCGGACGCTGGCAGCTACCTCGACTGTCCAAATGCACTCCCGAGCAGCTATAGAATCAGCTTTGCTGTGATGTACCTGGATCTGCACACAAGGTGCAGGGAGTCGGGGGTGAGTACTTCCAACTCAGCGGTAATAAAAGTAAATAATGCTGAAGAAAAGAAAATCACGCAAGGCACTGTCTCATGCTGTACAATGCAGAACTATCTTTAAACTTCAAAACAATATCATTTTATTCCTTTTCAGCATATGTGAGTAGATTATTTAGAAATCTCATTATTAGCTTTCTTTCATGATAACATACCAATACCTGGGTACAATCTCAAGCAGTGCAAGTCTGCACTCAAATCGGCCCCTTGGGCTCAGCATTCCTTAACAATTACCACCAAGGGATCTGGTCAATAAGGCAAATAATGCATGTGTGCCAATAATGCATGAGTGATATATGTTATGCCATGTAGTACAAAGAAACCAATGTATGTATGCCATGCAATGCATATGATGTTGTGGCATATAGCCCGATCCATGCAAAGGCGCCCGCGCTCACTGTGGGGGTTCAGACTCCGGAAGGGCTCCTACAGCCCAAGCGCAATATCAATATCACACCTACTACGGCGCGCAGCCCGATCCATATACCATTGCGGCGTGCAGTCCAATCCATGCATGTGTATGCATATGCTCACATAAATCGCGACACTACCTCCGTGATCGCACAACTTCCAACCTTGACCCTATGCGATCGCATGAGCTTACCCGCGATCGCATTGCCTTCGATCCAAGACTTACGCGATTGCATACAAACCATCACAATCGCGATGCACCCCAAATACTACCTTACGTGATCGCAAAGAACAAAAATCCTGCATTTTTATTGCAGCAGAAACATCAGTGCCTTTTGGCACAAAATGGTCCGTTTGGACCCCCGGATTCATCCCGAGGCCCCCGGGACCCCAACGAAAACCACCAACCTACTCCAAAATATGATACAAACTTGTTCCAATCATAAAAACACGCCCTTAAACACGGAAATCATCGAATCAAAGCGGATTCAAGCCTAAGTTTCATCTAGAACTTCTGAAACCAACATTCAATCAAAAACCCGACCAAACGACGTCCGAATGACCTAAAAATTTGCAGACATAACCAAATTCACCTAACGGAGCTACTGCAACTGTTAGAATTCCATTCCGACTCCCGGATCAAAATCTCACCTACCATTTGAATTTCGCCAAAATTCAACCTTAGCCAATTCAAACCTAAAACTACACCGGGCCTCCAAATTCAATTTTGGTCGCTCTCCTAAGCTACAAATGACCTCCCGGAGCTGACCGAATCATCATAATTTGATTCCAAGCTCTCTAACTCACAAGTCAACATCCGGTTGATTTTTCTCAACTATTCCTTTTTCTAAGAGACTAATTGTCTCAATTCCTGCCAAACTCAATCCGAATTGACTCAAACTCACCAAACATACATATTGAACATGAAAAAGCATATAACGGGGAAAATAGGGTGATAACTCACATGATGACGGGTCGGGTCATTACATTCTCCCCAACTTAAGCAAATGCTCGTCCTCGAGCGGACCAAGAGGTTTACTAGAAGTAACCCAATAGCTGAATGACCTTACCAAGCATATATTCGGGGCAATTCCACGTCACCATATCTCACATAAGTCTGGTACACACTATAGCTGGAATTTCACAGACCATTTGAACCATAGACCACATTGCACTTTCCGAAATCACATACCAATCATAATCTCATGCCTATACTCAGGATACACACGATCCAACTGTAATAGCCCATACTCGTCACTCCGGGTGAGATCACATGATGTATCAAACAACCCAATCGCTCGAGACGATGGTCTTTAATCACAACAATTGGCCACAATAACCAAATACTAGCAGAAAAATCTTTCTCATTAGATAAAGTCTTATTCCAACACCTTTATATACTACTCATGGCAACCGAACACGCGATATATCGAACCCATCTCTCAGGTCGACCATTCATGAATCCATTTCCCTTTTAACTGATACCATAACAGATTTCAGAGCCAAATCTCGATATTATCTTTCTAACCAACTGAAATCACATATGCCCGCACTCATTAATGACTCAAATGATCATTTCGGTTATAACACACCGCACTGGTAATATGCCACCTCAACACCAGCATAAGCCACGGCGAGCACAACACAGTCTCCAATAAGAAACGTCTGAACATACTCAAATCATGACAACAGAGCTGTAATTCAATTCTCTATACCATCATAACATAAAACTGAGATCCTGTCTCACATCAGAGGAATAGAGTACGTGACTCCTTCTTGAAAGGTCATAACATCACGTGGCCTTGCCACGAATCATGATTCTATCCAAATAATATTACTCACAAAGCACCTCAAGTCACCATGCTCAGAACGGTCAGCCACGCACAGATCTAGGTCTGAACCCAAGCAATTAATCTCACCCACGGTGAAACAATTAATATATGCTATCAAATCCTGAAAGTACACAACCGGTGTGCTATTCACCGAGCGATACCCAATACGGACTTTTCCTCAGAAGCCAGAAATTATTGTATACAAGGTAACATATAACTAAGTCTATTTTCACATTACACTGTTGCGGCGTGCAACCCGCTCCAATAACATACCTGTGGCGGCGTGCGACCCGATCCAGATACCATACCCGGTGTGCCACCCGATCCTCATACCATACATTTGGCTGCGTGCCACCCGATCCAAATACTATACATGTGGTGGTGTGCCACCCAGTCCACGCATAAATCTAGCAAAAGGGAACGCATATCGGGTTAAGTTGCTCATTGCAACAAACATATATATAGCCTCAAACTCGGCCACATGAAGCGCATCCGACAAAGCTCCTCAATACCGGAACTGAACCAATGGTAGATACCTCTACACTGACATCCGCCACGAATGCCCAACTGACAAAGCAATACCTACCAGTCGTCCGCTAGCCCTAGGGTACCTATACCCTACTGGAGCATGATCAGATGCTTTCTGCCACTCAGTTTGTGACATTTTTCTAACATAGTTCATATCACATCAGTCTAGACAACCTGACTTATGACAACCAGTCTGCAATCATATATCATTATTCAAATCCATCATATCAAGTAACGAGAGAGCCACTAGTGCTTCCAATTTCCAACTACCGCTAAACGGTGCCGATACACACGATATACCACCACTGCGGAGGCGGATTACAAGAATTTCTAGTCTCTAACACATATATGACACATGAATCACTATGCCTGACTCCACACTCCCCCGTACGAATACATAACACTCATCAAGTATCCATTCATACCACGAAAGCCATTCAGAAATTTCCCTATGCCATCAACAACTCAATCATCACCGTCAATCCAACAAGAGGATACCACAATACCACTAGATATTATCAGTTTACATTACCTTGCCCTTTTGACCATATACTCTGCCAAATCACTAGAATAGCAGTACCATTTTCCTTAATCACTAGAAAGATTGATTCTCAGATTATCTGCAGCTGCCCACGCTGCTTGAAAATTTTAATAACTTCCCATGTAATATGAACTGATCTCAAAACCTTGAACATGTCGTTATCAACTTTCCATAACACATCGCATATACCATACTACACCAAGATACATGGAAAATTTCTATCCCTCTCCTACGCCGCAAACATCGATGCACTCAACTAGTCAAGGACATTCATGATCCCATATAGAAGAAAAGTCATTACACATTCCATGCTTCGCATACTGATAGGGAACATACTCATTTTCAAACCATGGTAGAACACATCACAAACGCTTTCTTCCAATTCATTGCATAAGTTTAACTGCCAAGACTGAGTCCTTTTACCCACATTGAGCTACGCAACTGCCAGCACTCAAGAGATTTGTTGCACCATATCTGCAAGACTCATTACGTCGAACACATACCAGGAATTAATCGTATCCTTATCATACCGTTTCAGTTTATTAACAAGTTGTTCCATTTATCCAATTCCTTTCTGATTCATCTTTAATTTAATATTAGCCTTTACTGTAGCACCTCAATACGTCAACTCATGTTACCACACGAGACTCGTACATAATACCACACGGTCTAAGACCCATAGGTCATTGAATACACTCTCAATGTTTCCCAGAAGTACCACATTCTACAATACTTTATTTTGAAGAACTACCTGCGATTTGAATTTGTTATCATTACTTTCCAATATGGATACATAGAATCCCATAATTAACATATCATACCACAAGTCTCAATTTCTTCTAACGAAACTACAGTCTTTAGCCACATACACAATCTTAAGGCACCTGACTGTTACAAGCAAAATCTTGAACATCGCAAAACCATTCTCGGGCATCATGCACCCTTATTCAGCTGTAGTCCAACTCTCTTATTGAACAGAACCACTCGTGTCTTGTTAGAACTCTGACGTCGCAGAACATGATTACCTTCAGATAGGATTAGCTATCTTTCTTTTCTGTACATCGAACATTCTTTACCAACAGCAGTTCAAAACATCCTAGTATTTCTTCACATCTACGAAGCACCATAACCTTTGTCAAACATTTCCCAACATACTTAAGACAGAACCAACATAGCACACAACAGTGTAATCAGTTAATCAATAACAACCTCCCCAACTTGTCTCGGAGCCATACATCAAAGCACTTTTAGCCACTCATAGCATTATTACTCAAATGATGCCACAATGTTATAGTGAGATTAAACTCAAATCATTTACAAGCTTTGGCGGGGACTCGAATCATCAGAAATCTTAATTCTTTTTCACTTCTTGTATTCATTCACACACCACAGTTAAGCCCATTCCTTAGGTGACAAAATCTTTTCTAAGTCTCAAATTTCCCAAAAATTTCGGCAGAGTTTTCTTTGTAATATGGCCTATCCACCTGCTAGAGAATCACCAAAACCATCCTAACAATACATTGGCAAATTGACAAGACATCATAATGCACATAGTACAACACATTTGATCTTTCTGAGTCTGAACTCATACTACCACACGTAATGCACTTTACCTTTCCATGAAGAGATATGAACATATTCACCACGTCCATAGCTAGGGGATACACAACAGATCACAATAAGAGTCTAACACCTAACAGCTCATCCATTATCAAGCTGCCATTTCCACAATTTGGGCACAACTAAAAAATTTCATAATACCAGCTTGCAAAATCAGCACCTCGGTGCTCGAGCCATAGACAAAGATCCGGCCTCAAGTCATCCCGACTGGCCCAACATGAACTCATAGAGATTATCTCTCGCCCCTCGATCGGGGAATCACAAGCCATCAAGGCAATTATATTGCTGAGCGCTCGAGTGCGCATACAGACGTGTGGAAGGAATTTCAAGAATTATATCTCACGCTGAATCAAGCATGCACGATAAGAATTCCAAGAATGTGAAGTGTTTCCTAAAAGGTTTGCAGCCTCCGAGGATAAGCACAGGTGTCCCCGTACCGATCCACGAGACTCTACCAACCGGCTCATGACTCATGAGGCCTAGTAACCTAGGCTCTGATACCAACTTGTCACGACCCCAAACTCGATCGTGATGGCGCCCAGCACACTACTCGGCCAGCCAGACCAATCAACAGAAACACGGAGCTATCAGCTCACATTTAACCCCTTTTAAACATAAACAATGATAGGATAATAATAAAGAAATACCTAAACACCGAGATTGGATATCCCACACCAGTACAACCTCCCAACGGAATAGAAGTCACAAGTCATGAGCCTCTACCAGGATTTATAAACTGTGATAGTGTATACAATTGTGCACAAGTATGGGATAGACATAACAAATAGATAAACTAGAGAGTCAGGTCCTGCGGACGATGGCAGCTACCTCGACTGTCCAAATGCACTCCCGAGCAGCTATAGAATCAGCTCTGCTATGACGTACCTAGATCTGCACACAAGGTGCAGGGAGTGAGGGGTCAGTACTTCCAACTCAGCGGTAATAAAAGTAAATAATGCTGAAGAAAAAAAACCACGCAAGGCATTGTCTCATGCTGCACAATACAGAACTATCTTTAAACTTCAAAACACTATCATTTTGTTCCTTTTCAGCATATGTGAGTATATTATTTAGAAATATCATTATTAGCTTTCTTTCTTTCATGATAACATACCAATACCTGGGTACAATCTCAAGCAGTGCAAGTCTGCACTCAAATCAGCCCCTTGGGCTCAGCACTCCTTAACAATTACCACCAAGGGATCTGGTCAATAAGGCAAATAATGCATGTGTGCCAATAATATATGAGTGCTATATGTTATGCCACGTAGTACAAAGAAACCAATGTATGTATGCCATGCAATGCATATGACGTTGTGGTGTACAGCCCGGTCCATGCAAATGCGCCCGCGCTCACTGTGGGGGTTCAGACTCCGGAGGGGCTCCAACAGCCCAAGCGCAATATCAATATCACACTTGCTGCGGCGCGCAGCCCGATCCATATACCACTGCGGGGTGCAGTCCGATCCATGCATGTGTATGCATATGCTTACATAAATTGTCATGCTCTAACATATGGCCCTCGGCCCCAATCAGTCTTACAAACAATCAAGAAAAGCCCATCGGGCAACAGTATCGTATTAGCTCACAACTAGAAATGTCATTAAGACCTTGTTCAAGTTTTTCATAACCTTATAAAAATGTTGAGTAGCAAAATACCATTTAAAAATCTTGGACCGAGATAAAAATATGCATATTGTTATCAAGACAGTGATACCAATCCCTGAAGGATTCAAATAATCGGCACGAAGCCCAAACATGATAATTAGACCAATTCATGATAATTAATATCTTTTATTAGGATGTCAATTCAATTTCAAGCAATTAGGTGTTATTATTCATTACGCGAGACGGACCAAGTCACAATCCCCAATGGTGCTCTACCCCACACCCGTTATCCGGCGTGCAAGTCACCTCAATACAGCACTAAGATGTGCAAGTCCGGGGTTTACTAACCCTCAGGACATCATTTACAAGTATTACCCACCTCGATCCCGCAAAAACTCAAGATCCGCGACACTTTAGCTCCTCGAACCAGCATCCACGCATGCCAAAACTAGCCAAATTCAGTACAAATATATCAAAATAGGCTAACGGAATAGCACCCAATCGAACACAATCAAATTACATGAAAACCACAAAGTTTCCAAAACTCGACTTTCGATACGCTTCTCGAAAAATTACAAAAGTTATATATTCGGATTCCTTATCTCAACATGAGTCCATACATATAAAGTTTTCCAAAATCGGACCCCGTTTGCCCATTCAAATCGATGTTTTACCATAACCTAGGCTTAGGGCAAAATTCCCCCAATAATTCTCCCAATTTCAATGAAATAATTGAAGATTCTAAGGAAAAATCACGTATTTAGACCATAGAACTTACCTCCGATGATTACCCGGTGAAATCCCTTTCAATTCCCGTCAATATGCTCTCTAATAACTCAAAATGGAGGTTTTGGGTATATGAGTCGCGAATACACTGTTCTGGTTTTTAATATTTCTGACAGACAGATGACCCTATGTGATCGCAGCCACTGGCTCGCGATCGCGATGCACAAAATTTCCAGGCTCCAAAAATGTTCTATGCGATCGCGGCCCTTGACATGCGATTGCGATGCACAAAAATATGGGCGACCAATTTACTTCTACGCGATCGCGACACTGCCTCCGTGATCGCACAGCTTCCAACCTTGACCCTACGCGATCGCATGAGCTTACCCGTGATCGCATTGCCTTCGATCCTAAACTTACGCGATTGCATACAAACCATCGCAATCGCGATGCACCCCAACTACTACCTTACACGATCGCATGAGACTCTTCACAATCGCAAAGAACAAAAATCCTGCATTTTTATTGCAGTAGATACAGCAGTGCCTTTTGGCACAAAATGGTTCGTTTGGACCCCCGGATTCATCCCGAGGCCCCCGGGACCCCAACGAAAACCACCAACCTACTCCAAAATACGATACAAACTTGTTTCAATCATAAAAACAAACCCTTAAACACGGAAATCATCGAATCAAAGTGGATTCAAGCCTAAGTTTCATCTAAAACTTTCGAAACAAACATTCAATCAAAAACCCAACCAAACGACGTCCGAATAACCTGAAAATTTGCATACATAACCAAATTCACCTAACATAGCTATTACAACTGTCAAAATTCTATTCTGACTCTCGGATCAAAATCTCACCCACCGTTCGGATTTCGCCAAAATTCAACCTTAGCCAATTCAAGCCTAAAACTACACCGAACCTCCAAATTCAATTCTGATCGCTCTTCTAAGCCACAAATAACCTCCCGGAGCTGACCGAATCATCAGAATTTGATTCCGAGCTCTCTAACTCACAAGTCAACATTTGGTTGACTTTTCCCAACTATTCCTTCTTCTAAGAGACTAATTGTCTCAATTCCTGCCAAACTCAATCCGAATTGTCTTAAACTTACCAAACATACATATTGAAACATGAACAAGCATATAAAGGGGAAAATAGGGTGACAACTCACATGATGACGGGCCAGGTCATTTTAGTAAATTTGGTAATAAAACTTCGACTGATAAAATTCTCCAGCACAAAGAGTCTCCAGCCTACCTTGAACCTTCTTTGATCACCAACGCTCATTTTTACATACCACTCTTTGCCACGATGGTGAAGAAACGTGTGGTCTAATATTGGAGGAAGATGCTTGTAGATATTTCTTGGAATATACTTTCAAAAAAAGCATTACTATTAAGTTTCGTAAAATATAAAACTGAATAAAGATATAATATACTAATGTATATACATTTTATGGATTTAAGGTATAAGAAATAAAATTATTTTATGTTAAATAAATAAAATTTAATGCACATAATGATTTACCAGATCGTTGTTGTCGACTCATGAATCAGTCATAACCATTTTAAATGTTGGAGATTCTCTTCTTCATTATCAGTGCTAGTAGAAGAGTAAGATATGGCATCACTGCTAGTAGAAAAGTAAGATAGGGCTCGTTTGGTAGAGGAAGAGGCATCCATAGTTTAGGGTTTGAGTATGTGAGTGTGTTTTATGTTTATAGTATGTGACTATATATATAGGGACACGCATTGCATAGTGTGCTTAAATACTACATTATGTGTGAATATATATATATATATATATATATATATATATATATATATATATATATATATATATATATATATATATATATATATATGCGGTTGAATACTACGTAATGTGTGTTGTCTTGTCGTTCTTAAAAGCTGCCTGACTGCAAAAAGTTTGTTTCGTTTAAGAAAAAGTTATTATGTATAGCACGGTATTACATTTGTGTGATGTCTTATTGTTTTGAAAAGCTGATTGACTGCGGAAAAGTTATTTCATTTCAGAAAAAATATTTAACATGTTATATATATCACGGTTACATGCTACGTTTTGTGTTAATATGTATAGCGCAGTTAAATACTATATTTTGTGTATTGTCTTATCGTTTTGAAAAGCTGACCGACTGCGAAAAAGTTATTTTGTATTAGAAAGAATATTTAACACACCAAATATATCGCGTTTAAATACTATATTTTACATGAATATATATAGCACGGTTAAGTACTACATATCCTATGCTACCTTGCCTATAAATAACGGGCGCATTCTAGTTATTTTCTGCGCTTAACAATAACCAATAGCAAAAATTTCCATAAAAGCAAGGTTTTCTTTTACGCTTTAATAAATGTTTGAACCCCTTTATATACAAAGGTGTGAGTGCGGCAAAAATGCATGATAAAAGACTATTGGGATGATGGTGAAGTTGGACGCCGTTATTGGATGTGTATGAACAAGTTTTAAAGGGTTTCCGATGAACTTTTTGCAATTTTGAGGTATGGATTGATGAACCCTGTCAGCAGGAAAACTACAAAGATTCTTTGCAGTATCTTCATGATTTGACCAGAAAATAATGGGAATATGAACGACAAAACAAACGAGAAGTTGCAGAGTTAAAGGAGAAACTCAAAGAGGTGGAAGCAGAAAAAAAAAGTTGGAAGAAATATTAAGTGGTTGGAGCAGAGAATACTAGGCGGTGATGACTAAACAATGACATATATGTGTTGAGAGTAGTAGTATATCTTTATGTTTCCCGTGTCATGTATTTTTATTAGTTGTACCAAATTTACATTATGTTAAGTTCCTCTGTTTGTGTTTGTGTTGTAGTGTTAAAATAAAGAAGAAACGGAGTAATAAAAACATAATGCGCATATTATGTACGCATAAAAAATTATTGTTGTTATTTACATAAAATACAAAAAAAAAAGAATATCAATGTGTCCCACAGCCTTTGTGCTTCAATACAGCAACTAGCCTGAGGCATATCCCCTCCATCCTGGATGCACTATCAGAATCATCCTCATCATGTCGCCTATTTATATGAGGATGTATTGCATCACGATTGTTAGTACGGCTAGAAGGATCAGTAGAAGGGGTCATCGGTTCATCAGCAACCTACATAACAATAACTAAGCTCAGTATGAAAATATATATTAGTAATGTACGTTTTAAGTGAAAAATATTTTTTTACCATGGTCTCGTCGGGCTCCTGAATATAAGCATCCGTAGTGTCCTGCTCAACATCGTGCAAAGTGGCCTCCGTGACGGGCTGAGATGAAGCCTTAATAAGAAAATTATAAATTTATTCATGGCGAATCAATGAGATTTAAACAATTAAGATTTAATAGTAATACAAACATACTTGCACCTGTGATAGATCCATGGCACCCGTCGACGATGAGACAAAACTCAACTTGCGCCCACCATCCACATTTTGGGTCGATCGATCCTCATCTGTGGCCGATAGGCCTAAAAAGAACTGATCCCAATCTCCAGTAAAGCTCGTACCCGTGATCAACAATATATCTAATGGGGTCACCTGTGATACTGGAAGCGCTAGTTGAAGGCTGTACGATGCCATACTGCTCTGATGCTCATCTGGATGAGGGAGGTAACCTGACATATCATCTCCAACATCCTCATCAGTTGCCTCAACATGTGCCTCAATGCCCCATTGTTGGGGACCACCTCCTCGTCGGCCCCTAGGACCCCATGGGCCACGCTTGCCTCGTGGGAGAACCCTATCTTGTGGGGCACCCCTGCCTCTTCCCCTCTATCGTGGGACAGGCCTACCCCAATGGTAGTTCTCTAGCACCATATAAGTAGGGATGTGCTCTAAGCAGTCTTCCTCTATGGCTCGATGCAGTGTTCGGGTAGCAAGCTCTATAAACTACAGGCTATACTCCTGCAAAGCGACCGCAGGATCGCCGGCATGCTTATGTATCTACAGTCCCAACTGGTGGACTAAATGTAGATGAATAGCCTGCACAACATGTAAAAATATAAATTATAGAACGATATATCACAATTATACGTAAGAATACCAAATAACAACCAATACCTCGTACCTACCGGCATATGGAATATACCGAACGCCAGCTTGGTGAATGGGGTTACCAATGAAAAGTCGAGTAACACCATGGTACCAGGGAAGATAATCATGCTCAGCATCCTCTAGAGTCGGTAGGGGGCGGAATCAGCTCTAATCGTTGGTCTCAAATAGCTATCTGATCCTGTAGCCATGTCAAATATGCGTCATCCACCCTATTATAATCATCCCGCTGGTAATGTGGGGCCTCACAGGTGGACGATGTCGGTACGAGCTACGGCCTGCCAAACTAGCGAAGTACTTGTGTCACGACCCGGACTTTCCCCCAACATCGGGATCGTGATGGCGCCTACTCGTAGTAGCTCGGCAAGCCACTATGTTTATACTATCCTGTTCTTAGCAATATTTCATACTCAAATTTATCAACAAGAACAATAACCTTAATTAAATAAATGCGAAAGACTTTATCAAAATGGAATTAAGCAGTACCAAGGTAAAACAATACTGAAATCCTCTACCCAAGACGTGGAGTCACCAACTCACAAACTACTACTGAATACTACACATAAAGGTCCGAAAGAAAATAACATAATCTGTTTGTCTCGGAACAAAGAGACTATAGCTAGTAACATAAATAAAAGGAAGAGACACCGGGCCTGCGGGCGCCTGCAAGCTACCTCGGTCTTAATGTGCTTAACTCTCACACAAGGCTCTACTGCTGCTGCTCCTGATCAAAACCTGGACCTGTGCAAAAACGCACAGAAGTGCAGTATCGGCACAATCCGACCCCATGTGCTGGTAAGTGCCTGGCCTATCCTGGCGAAGTAGTGACAAGCCTAGGACCAGACACCCACATAAACCTGTGCAGTTCTATATATATATATACGTACACTACAAGATAACAAGAAATAATCAAGTAACAAACTCAACAAGGGATATCATAGAGGAAAACTCAACAGTTAACAACAGTTATTAAATCAACAAAGAAACCAAAGTATAATGGAAAACAGGTAATGTCAAGTCAAGGAATAGCAAATAGTTGCACGGCATCACCCTTCGTGCTTTTACTCTCATCCTCACCAAATAAGCAAATAAAGTGCACGGCATCACCCTTCGTGCTTTTACTCTCATCCTCACATCCATGGCACGGTATGATCCTTTGTGCATGGTTCAATAACAAGGCATGGCATGATCCTTCGTGCATAATCAATAACAAGGCACGACATTAACCTTCGTGCATAATCAATAACAAGGCACGGCATTAACCTTCGTGCATAATCAATAAATCAAGGCACGGCATCACCCTTCGTGCATTATCACTCTTCCTCACCCAAATAACAATCACAGTTAAGGGCAGAGAATGAAAACAATAAATCATGAACCGTCCCGGCAAGGGACACAATAATCATCACAACAAAGTCCCGGCAAGGGCAATCAATATCTCACTTCACAACAAGTCCCGGCAAGGGAGAACAATAACAATTCCACAACCCGGCAAGGGTTCAATAATTTATCTTTAAAATGTCTCACAACAAGTATTAACAATGACTCACGGTCATGCAAGACGCCAGTGTATGGATGCTCGTCACCACAGCCCATACACCACACTCGATCACATAACACATAGCACATAATCATATTCCCTCAAGCTAAGATAGACCAAACACTTACCTCTAGCCTTGAAGTCCAAATTATTCTTCAATTATAGCTCTTTCCCCGAATTTTCGCTATCAACTAGCTCGAATAATTACTTTGGAATGAATTTGGCCTTGAGAGTTCGTGTGTAGTGTGTGGGTTTTTGAAAGAATGAAGAATGAACTGAAAAATTTGTTTAAGTATAAAATTGCACAGTTGCGGGTATCGCACTTGCGAATATTTGTTCGCAATTGCGAACACTACAAGTCTGGGGTCTGCTGCTCTCGCAATTGCGAGAAAGAATTCGCATTTGCAAACTTGACTGGCATACTGGGGCTTCGTATTTGTGACAATGGGTTCGCATTTGCGAACCCATGTGATATAATTGAAAGCCTCGCATTTGCGAGGTTATGTTTGCATTTGCGAACCCACGCATACCTGGACCCCCTTCGCATTTGCTATGAATAGTTCACATTTGCGAACCCAGCCTTGACCTGTCACCTTCGCATTTGCGATACATTCTTCGCTTTTGCAAAGACACCAGCTGGGTGAAAAACCAGCTGTGTTATTTTTCAGAAATTGCACCAACGGTCTATCAAATCTTTACGTGAGCCCCCCGGGCTCCAAACAAAACATGTACACAACATCAAAAACACATTGTCACACCTCCCTTTTTACTACCCCACATTGCTTAAAGGTGTATAAATACACTTGTAAGGTATACCCCGACGCTCAATTACCCGAGACGGATAAAATAACGTAAGGGAAGGAGTTTTTCCAATTTAAGGACAATCGGTTCGGGATTTTATTAGAGATTAATCAGAGTCGCCACTTGGGAATGATAATGGTGTCCCAAGTCACCGGTTAATCCCGAATCCGAGGAATTTTGACTCTTAAAATGTCTGCGAAGCAGAGATCCGGATAAGGAACTCTGTTAACCCGGGAGAAGGTGTTAGGCACTCCCGGATTCCATGGTTTTAGCATGGTCGCTCCACTGTCGTTCTTGACTTTTGTTTGACTCGGTTATAGATTTTAATAACACAATACGCTTTTACGTTTAAATATTATTTTTAGGAATTTGCGGTATCGCGAAAACACGCCTCAAGTCATACCGCAACCAGTACGCCTATAACCTTTGGTGTATTTCGGCTTTACCGAGATTTGGATTTGAGTCGCACCAAGTGCACACTCATTCATAGGAAGATATATTAAAACCGTGCCCTAAAATAATGTCTATCGGCTTTTAAATATTTTGGGAGAAGCTATGGAATTGGCTATTAGCTTTCTCGGATCTATTTGTGTTTATATCATTACTAAATGGGGGCCCCGGTGTTATTCGGGCGAGGCTCGTCCCAATTTTTATTAAAGGATACTAATATTTAACTATGTTTTCTATATTTGTTTTTTCCTTAATCGTATGCTATTACTATAATAATCCCAGGCCCGTATGATTTCTGTTATTTAAATGGGCCTGGTTCCAATTGAAGCTTTATACAAACAATACGTCAGACCAGGCCTTAAAGGCCCAGGTGGTTACTGAACTTTGATTGCTGGCCCAGTCGGTTTCGTATAAAGATTTAGGCTCAAAACCAACAATAACAGAGAAAGTAAAAGAATATACACATTTGAACTCAAAGAAAGAATCAGATGCCATTTTTATTGATCAATTAAAGAGAAAAGTCGTAATACAAATTTGGAAATAAGGCTATCTACTAACAGGGAATTACAAGACTACTTCTGTTTTTGATTTTTTAACAAAAGAAACTATGCTAGCCAGTGAATCAATTATTAACTAAGATCAGTGAGCTATTTAACTCCATATATAGATGAAAGGGTGTGGGTTACTTATAGCTATACTATTTTTGCTACTGACTAACCGTATGAATTAAACTCATGGATATGTATATACAATTATTGACTCTAATATGACTTAACCCAGATATTACTTTTGAACTTATTCTTATATATATTACTTCATGTATATGATTAAACACTGATATTAACACTAATCGAACTCATTCAATGCTATCAAGCCAATCGCACTCCAATTATCTACCTTGTCCGATGGTTTCTTCTTCTTAACTAATTTTAATTTGACTGATTAATGAAATGAATTAACTATGTGATCATGATTGTCATCTATTCATGTGATATCCATTTGACTTTGTTTTAGAGGTTTTGCCTAATTAACTAAGTGATTTATGCTACTTACTACTACTACTATTCTACTGCTATTACATTGTTGTTGATTCTGTTCATACTACCACTATATTGTAGATCTAAGCTATTAGACAATAATACAGAATGAATTACAAATCCAGTACGATATATAAACTAAATAGGGTCTTCATTCAATCAATCTCAGGATTACAAGCTTCAAGTAGAGAGTAGTGTACCTGAATAACAAATGAAAATCCAATGAGTCTAGGGGGTAAAGCAGGTAAGCACAGCAAAGGGTCAAACAAGGCAATGCAACAGTGAGATCCAAAGAGCCAAATATCACAGCAACAACAGGTACGAATCAACAATGTAACAGAAGAACCCAGTCCAATTTCGAGCAGAAGAACACGGCAAAAAACCAATGGAAACCAGCGAGTTCTACTCCAAAATTTCAGAAAAATCCTATTGTTCTATTGCTATTTTATCTCTCAAGCTTTTGTGTGAATTTCAGTTTAGGTGTCTTTCAGATTACTCTCCAATGGAACCCCCAAATATTAACTCAGATTGTTCTCCAATGGAATCCCCTTTTCAGCCCCATTCTTAGAGGTATATATAGCTAACCTAAGGCTGAAACTTGGGGAGAAAGTTATGGGATTTTATCCCACTTCTCCCCTCCTAAATTTATTAAATCTACACTTAAGTCCATATTTCAGTTACCAGAAACCCTTCCAGCATGTGCTGGAAGGTTCTAAAGATTCCCTTTTATGGGTTTTTACTAGTGTATCCCTAAGGGTTAAAGATTTTTACAGATTTCCCATTTTTAGGAGACCATTATACCCCTAAATCTCTGCAAAATTGCAGAAATCAGGAGCATAAATGTCTCCATTACCCTTTTAGGTTCTAAACTATTACTATTTTACCTATTCAATACCCAATTATGCCCCTAAGGGCACTGCTGATTTACTAGATCAATTTTCAGCTTGTTTTGCACCTATTTAACTAATAGCCAGCCCTGGCATTAGTATTTAAGGGCTGGCCAGTTTTATTTTTAAGAACTATGTCAATTTTAGCCACTTTTAATCTAATTCCAATCAATTAAGACCCATTTATTCCTAATTAAAGCTAATTGCAAGCATAGCCTGTTTTATTGTTATGTTTAAACTATTTAAAAGTTAGCCAGTCTCCAGTTGAGACTTAGCTTGGGCTATCAAAGCCATATACTGAACAGCTGGGCCCAAAACCTTTACAGGTTTGGCCACTTTGCTGTTCAGGGCTCAATATAGAGCCTGGGCTAGTCTGCATTTGCAAACATAGCCCTTTGCACAACCAGCCACTGTTTTAAGGTGGACTGTGTGTTAGGGCTCACAAGAATTGGTCAACCCTTTGCAAGGTTGACCATTCTTAAGCCAATTATTAAACTTATAGCCTAATTATGCATTTTCAGTGTTTTATCCTATTTAAAAACTAACCACTTTCATGGAACTTAATGCTAACAGCTATAACCAATCCACCTAATGTCTAGATGATCAATCAAACATTCATAAGAAGCCAAATCTAGCAAAACTTAAGCATTCTTAACATGAATTGCATACAGAAACACATATGATCCAAAAATATGCATTAACCAACTCAAATTCAGAGAGAACGGTAGATATGGTTGAATTCTAGTCAACTAACTCATTCTATTGGATTGTATGTGATGCAGTGAATTCATGTCAATTCATACCTAATTATTACCAATTCAAGTCATATGAAAGTTTGAAGAACTTTAAAAACTATTAAGGTTCATGGCATAGTTACATATACAAGCATAGATTCTCATGAAACAGTCAACATGACTCATAAAACAATGGATTTCAACAGAATGGTAATCAGAATTTACTTTCAAGTATTGGCCTTAAGATCATGCTAAGCAAACAGGACAGGTAAAACACAGGGTTATGAACTAATCCTAATCTTGTGTATGCATATGATAGAGCAAGATGAAGATGAAGAAAATGATACCATGGTGGAACAGTGAAAGGGAAACATCTTAGAACAGATTAGCATGGGATTGACATGAGACAAATAACAGAATCCTATTATTAACAAACTAAGAAGAGCAAGCTAAGACATCTTATGGATAATTACCAGAGCAACATGCCAGAAATATGAAACAAACTATGGAATGATGAGAACATAATCAACCAGAACCAAATCATGGAAAAGTGCATGACAGATAACATGAAGATGATGAAAGGAAGGACATGGAGATGAAGAAAAGAAGGATGTGGAGAAACAGTAGAAAAACTAAACCATGAAAGCTAGAAAGAAGCCCAGTTCTATGAATTATTACAATCAAAGGCAACAAGAGTAGTTAAAATGACACAGAAAAGATGAACTTCTCAATCTTAGAGCAAAAAGCCATGTGATCAAAACAAGGCACATAACAGATAAAGTCTTATCACTAACAGGCCCAAAAGAACACAGGGACACATAGAACAAGCTAAGGAATCAGGGTGGCCATAGAGAAATAAACAAGGACTCACAGCATGAGAAGATAAGCAGAAGGGTCCTAGACTAGCATGCGAAGCTCAAACTCGAGATAAGAACAGAATCACCAAAAGAAAACCAAGAATAGCCTTACAACTAACACATAAAACACAAATTAATCAGAACATGCAAGGCAAGGATACACAGGGCATATTAAAACCAAAAATGAAATAAACGAAAAGAAAAAGGAACAGAATATCAACAAGAACAATCGATACTTATCATGCGAACACAAAAATCATAGAAGTCAGGATCAAAACATGTAAGAAATAACAGACATATCCTAATAAACTAAAGAAAACTAGAGGGGCGAGGGACTTAGCTTGCGGGGCCGGTCCCCCGAGCTTCCTATTCTTTTCTTTTCCTCACTCTTTTCACTCTTTGATTCCTTAGCCTTTCTTCTTGTTTTCCTCTTTCTTTATTCTTTTTCAGACATCTCTTTTTCTTCAATTTTCCCTCTGGTCTTTCTTTTAGGCTCAAAAGGGCGAGGCCTTTTTGAGTTTTGATTGCAGAGGGGTGTTTTGGGGGTGTAAAAGATGTGGTCTTGACTGGGGGTTGAATTTGGGGTCGCCGGAGTTAGGGTTCCGACGACCTTCTTCGGGATATTCGAGAAGTTCAAGGGACATTCGAAGGGAGCCAGTGGTATGGGTGGATAGATCATGTAAAGGGGAATAGAACGGCATTGGTTTCATGTGGTTCTTCATACTTTGGTGGTCACCGGTGAAGTTCCGGTGACCGGAATTTCAAAAGAAAGGGTTTGTTCTTGGGGTTCTGATGGAGAAGAAGAAACAGAAGAAGAAAAAGATGGTAGGAGGGGATTAGAAGGGCCGGCGACCACCGTGGAGGGTGGTGGCCGCCATGGCCAGCTAGGGTTTGACGTGATGAAGACGAGAGAGAAGAGAGGGGTGAGGGGCGGCTAGGGTTATGCATTTGGCCAAAATGAAACGGCTGTTCGGACACAAGCCTTTTATAGGCGGAATGTCCCATGTAATCTAGGCCGTCCGATAGATGAAGATCAACGGCTGTCGTTAGCGTTACTAAAACGACGCCGTATCGTTACAAACAAGGCCCAGGCTCTCAATCGTCAGATCAACTTAAACGGACGGTTGAGATTAAAACTACCTATTTTAATTAACTAATTGATTCGCCCTTTTATCTCCGCCGTTGGATTAAGCACAACGAACGGCTGGGATTGCATCTCTGTGATCAGGCGGGCCAAGATCTTGGGCTTAACAGACTGGGCCACTGGTTTGGACCACAATTGGCCCAAATTCATTTACACAGCATATATATTTTTTGTATTTTCTGATTTTAATGATTTTTATGCATTTTCTTTTATACTTTTTTTTTCTTTTATGAAAAATTATAAATCCTAATTTACTACCTACTCTAATTTCCTAGTATTTTTTGGTAATTTTCTGCTATTTTTTCCTAATTTCTACTACTTAAGCTATTTTACTAATTTTCTAATTAACTAAACTAACAAATTAATTACTACTATTTTTTTATTTTTTCTAATTTCTTACTTATTCAACCACACAAAAATATAACTAATTTCAAGCAAAGCAAGTAATTGCACTCAAAAATATATTTATTTTAATTTTGGAATTATTTGCCTGGTGCAAAAATCATGTGCTCACAGCTGCCCCTCTTTGCTCGGGAACACGAAGAGTTTCAGTGCAAAGATAAGTGAGCAGTAATGAGAGATTTTTGCACATCGGCATATTCCGTGAAAGCATTTTTGAAAACCTTTTGACCGCACCCTGCTTTAGAGGTTGCCTACATATCTTGGGCTAAACAGGAATCAGGTCAGTGTAGTTCGGGAAGGTCTGGCAGTTTTAAAAACTACCAGACTCACTGTTGCATTGACACTGTTGAGACCTGCTGACTTACTCCTTATTACACCAGGGGGGGGAAATGTAAAATGAAGAAGCTATTCTAAGCTATGATCCTACAATTACAATTGTTCCTAATCTAGCTTTTGCTCTTCTTCCCTTTCCGGTGATGCAGAATCTTCCTTTTTTTGTTGATTTTCCTTGATGCTGACTCTTTTTTTTTGTTGATTTTTCTTTTCTTGTTGACTCTCTTTTTTTTTTGATTTTCTTGATCTCGAGATGAACCTGCTTAAAACAAAACAACAAACTACCCTTTTTTCTTTTTCTGCCCCAGTGTGGGCTTTTTAACCGTATAAACCATGATATGCAAAAATATTCCCGTATTAGAAGGTGGGCGCCTAACGAAATTAAACGTGCAATGCGGAAAATATTCCCGTATTTGAAGGTGGGCGCCTAACGGAAATTAAACGTGCAATGCGAATGCGAGAAAATATTCCCGTATTTGAAGGTGGGCGCCTAACGTAATTTAAACGTGCAATGCGAATGCGAGAAAATATTCCCGTATTTGAAGGTGGGCGCCTAACGGAAATTAAACGTGCAATGCGAATGCGCAGAAAATATTCCCGTATTTGAAGGTGGGCGCCTAACGGAAATTAAACGTGCAATGCGAATGCAGAGAAAATATTCCCGTATTTGAAGGTGGGCGCCTAACGAATTTAAACGTGCAATGCGAATGGAGAAAATATTCCCGTATTTGAAGGTGGGCGCCTAACAGAAATTAAACGTGCAATGCGAATGCGGAAAATATTCCCGTATTTGAAGGTGGGCGCCTAACAGAATTGAAACGTGCAATGCGAATGCAGAAAATATTCCCGTATTTGAAGGTGGGCGCCTAACAGAATTGAAACGTGCAATGCGATGCAGAAAATATTCCCGTATTTGAAGGTGGGCGCCTAACGGAATTGAAACGTGCAATGCGAATGCAGAAAATATTCCCGTATTTGAAGGTGGGCGCCTAACAGAAATTAAACGTGCAATGCGATGCAGAAAATATTCCCTCAGCCTGAGGACTGGGGAGTGGATTTTAAAATATGTTACCTCCTCTTTTTGGTATTTTCTTTTACCAACTTATCTCTTGCCTGTGAATTTCTCCACTTATTCGACAGACTTTCTCTTTTTGGTATTTTAAATTTTCCACATTGGTCACATTCACTTTAAAGTGATTAGTGACAATTTGTTCCTGCATGAAACAATATTTATTAGATATAAACTGCTGGCAACTGGCATCTGCCGTCCCCACTTCTTATTGCTTCCTTTGTTTTTGCTTTTCATGTTGCATGGCTTTCGACCTCTTGTCCCTTGCAGATTCCTTTTGTATTTTCGCGCCTAACAGAAATTAAACGTGCAATGCAAATGCAGAAAATATTCCCGTATTTGAAGGTGGGCGCCTAACAGAATTTAAACGTGCAATGCGATGCAGAAAGTATTCCCTCGGCCTGAGGACTGGGGAGTGGATTTTAAAATATGTTACCTCCTCTTTTTGGTATTTTCTTTTACCAACTTATCTCTTGCCTGTGAATTTCTCCACTTATTCGGCGGACTTTCTCTTTTTGGTATTTTAAATTTTCCACATTGGTCACATTCACTTTAAAGTGATTAGTGACAATTTGTTCCTGCATGAAACAAAATTTATTAGATATAAACTGCTGGCAACTGGCATCTGCCGTCCCCACTTCTTATTGCTTCCTTTGTTTTTGCTTTTTCATGTTGCATGGCTTTCGACTTCTTGTCCCTTGCAGACTCTTTTTGTATTTTCTCATTTCTCCATTTTTGTTTTGTTTTCTTTTCTTTGACCATATTTGCCAAGCTTCTTTATTTCTTTTCCCCAATCTTCCATCCTTTCTGATCCAGTGTTGTTTCGACTTCCGTCATCAGGAGCTGATAGTTAGCTCTCAAAAAGGTAAACAATGAAATGCAGAAAAATGAAAGAAAGGTAAGGGTATTTTGGAGAGATGACAGAACTTATCTGGGTATTTGCTGGCTGATTCCGCTGACCATGCCATGTATTTAAACTCTGACCCAGTTCGTTCCAATCATTATTCTGACTCCGAATTGCCTTTGACCCAAACCGATGCTCTTTTTCGTTGCTTTTCTCCTTTCTGATGATCGCCCTACGGTGCCTCGAAAGGTTTTCACCAATAAGACTCTCTCATTTATTCTCTCAACCTCACGATCATCTCACAGTGCCGGCTAAGGTTTTCACTGATGAGACTCTCTCATTTTATTTCTCTCAATCTCACAATCGCCTCACGGTGCCGGTTACGGTTTTCACCGATGAGACTCTCTCATTTTTTTCATTTTTCTTTTTTTTCATTTTTTCTTTTTGTATTTGGTTTTCTGTACCACGGGTATTATCCGATACTTCGCTCCTCCTTCGTTGTATTCGTTATCATTTCAGAATCGATCAGAAGGTCTTTCTTCGGACTGTAACGTGGCTTTTGGACGGGTTAAGAAAGAAAGATATAAAGGCTCAAAATTTCAACGAGGGTTAAACATATTTACAACTCTCGGAATTTATTAAACATAACTTCTGCCCCAGTTTCAATATGTGGGGAATTTTTGGATTTTTTCTTTATTGTGGCTGAACCTCAGAGAGGCTGCCTACGTACCCTTTCGGGATCAAGTCAGACGTAGTTCATCCAACTTCAAAAGTTAGATGGATTTCTTTTTTTTTTGACTTTTTCCCGATTTTGTCTTTTTTTTTTTTCATTTTTTCATTTTTTTCATTTCATTTTTTCATTTTTTTTTTTCATTTTTCCATCATTTCATTTTTTCATTCTTGGCAATTTCGATCTTGTTGCACTAGAGCGATTCCGAGAGAGGGATATGAAAGAATTCATTCATTAAGGCTCAAAAGGGTTATCAATGGATAAAGTGTTTGGATAGAGAATAAAATGCCTTCATCATTTCAATTCCAAAATCACAACAAAATACAAACATACAATTGAAAAGGAATCATACATAGTATCTTTTGACCGCATCTGAATTGATAGCAGTCTCTACGCACTTTCCTTCAACATCCGTTAAATATAATGCTCCATTGGACAACACCCGTGATACCACGAACGGTCCCTGCCAATTCGGCGCAAACTTGCCTTTTGCCTCTGCCCAATGTGGTAAGATACGCCTCAATACCAGTTGTCCGACTTCAAACTTTCGAGGTCGTACCTTCTTATTATATGCTCTGGCCATTCTCCGCTGATACAACTGTCCATGGCAGATCGCGGCCAATCTCTTCTCATCAATCAAATTCAACTGTTCTAATCGGGCCTTTACCCATTCATCGTCATCTATCTCAGATTCGGCTATAATTCGCAATGACGGTATTTCTATTTCTGCGGGTATAACGGCCTCGGTTCCATACACCGGAGTATAAGGTGTGGTTCCGATAGAAGTACGTACCGTCGTGCGGTAACCCATGAGAGCAAAGGGTAACTTTTCATGCCACTGCCTGGATCCCTCCACCATTTTTCGGAGAATCTTTTTAATATTCTTGTTAGCTGCTTCTACTGCTCCATTCGCCTTTGGCCTGTAGGGTGTGGAATTGCGGTGCGTGATCTTAAACCTTTCACAAACTTCCGCCATGAGATGACTGTTTAAATTGGCTCCATTGTCTGTGATAATCACCTTGGGGATTCCAAATCGGCATATAATATTCTCGTGCACAAAGTCCACCACCGCTTTCTTCGTCACCGCCTTGAATGTCTTAGCTTCGACCCACTTGGTGAAATAATCAATTGCAACCAGGATAAACCTGTGCCCATTAGAAGCGGCTGGATCTATTGGGCCGATGACATCCATGCCCCAAGCAACAAAGGGCCAAGGTGCCGACATTGTGTGCAACTCATAAGGCGGAGAATGGATCAGATCCCCATGTACCTGGCATTGATGGCATTTCTTTACATACCTGATACAATCACGCTCCATCGTGAGCCAGTAGTACCCAGCTCTCAGAATCTTCTTTGCTAAGACATATCCGCTCATGTGGGGTCCGCATACTCCAGCATGTACTTCGATCATGATTTCATCTGCTTGTTGTGCATCCACACATCTCAATAAACCCAGATCTGGTGTTCTTTTGTATACCACTCCTCCACTGAAGAAAAATCCATTGGCTAGACGCCTGATGGCTCTCTTCTGATCTCCAGTGGCTTGCTCCGGGTATTTGCCAACTTTCAAGTATTCTCTAATATCATGATACCACGGCTCTCCATCCGACTCTTCTTCCACAGCGAAGCAATAAGCATTCTGATCTCGGACTTGGATCTGGAGCGGATCTATGTATGTCTTGTCCGGATGATGCAACATAGAGGACAATGTGGCCAAAGCATCTGCAATCTCATTGTGCATTCTCGGGATATGCTTGAATTCTATAGACCGGAATCTTTGAGACAACTCGTGCAAACAATACCGATATGGTATCAATTTCAAATCTCGTGTCTCCCATTCCCCTTGAATTTGGTGTACCAAGAGATCCGAGTCACCCATGACCAAAATCTCTTGAATACCCATGTCAATCGCCATCCTTAATCCCAAAATGCACGCCTCATATTCGGCCATATTGTTGGTACAGAAAAATCGAAGCTGAGCTGTAACGGGATAATGTTGACCCGTACTTGAAATGAGTACCGCTCCGATACCAACGCCCCTGCTGTTGACGGCTCCGTCAAAGTACATTTTCCATCTTGGCCTCTCCTCTTGCTCCATCTCCTCGACAAGCATTGCCTCTTCATCCGGAAAGTATGTTTTCAATGGCTCATATTCATCATCCACCGGATTCTCGGCTAGGTGGTCCGCAATAGCTTGTGCCTTCATTGCCGTACGAGTTACATAGACAATGTCGAATTCTGTGAGCAGAATCTGCCATTTGGCCAATCTTCCCGTAGGCATAGGCTTATGAAATATATACTTCAGAGGATCCAGCCGTGATATCAAGTACGTAGTGTATGCTGACAAATAATGTTTTAGCTTCTGAGCCACCCAAATCAATGCACAACAAGTCCTCTCCAGTTGGGTATACTTCACCTCGTAGGATGTAAACTTTTTGCTGAGGTAGTAGATGGCTTGTTCTTTCTTGCCTGTCTCATCATGTTGACCCAGTACACAACCGAAAGAGTTATCTAGCACTTTCAAATACAAAATCAGAGGTCGCCCTGGTTCTGGAGGGACTAACACCGGAGGATTGGCCAAATATTCCTTGATCTTGTCAAAGGCTTCCTGACATTCGTCGGTCCATTTAACTGCTGCATCTTTCTTCAACAACTTGAAGATCGGCTCGCATGTTGATGTCAATTGAGCAATGAACCGGCTAATGTAATTCAACCTTCCTAATAAGCTCATGACCTCCTTCTTGTTCTTCGGCGGAGGTAGACTTTGAATAGCCTTGATCTTTGATGGATCCAGTTCAATACCTCGCCGACTCACAATAAACCCCGGTAGTTTTCCTGAAGGTACTCCAAAAGCACACTTCGCCGGATTGAGCTTTAGATTGTATCTCCGGAGTCTTTGGAAAAACTTCCTCAAATCTTTCACATGATCAGGTTGTTTTCTGGACTTTATGATGACATCGTCCACATATACTTCAATTTCTTGATGCATCATATCATGAAACATTGTGGTCATTGCCCTCATGTAAGTTGCCCCGGCATTCTTCAATCCAAACGGCATTACTCTGTAACAGTACGTTCCCCAAGGTGTAATGAAGGCAGTTTTCTCAGCATCTTCTTCGTCCATCAGGATCTGGTGATAACCTGCATAACAGTCCACAAACGAACCGATTTCATGCTTGGCGCAATTGTCGATCAATATGTGAATGTTTGGCAATGGGAAGTCATCCTTCGGACTGGCTTTATTGAGGTCTCTATAGTCTACACACACTCTGGTTTTGCCGTCTTTCTTCGGGACCGGCACAACATTTGCCAACCAAGTGGGGTATTTGGTAACTCTTATGACCTTTGCCTCAAACTGCTTATTCACCTCTTCTTTTATCTTCACGCTAATGTCCGTTTTGAATTTCCTTAGCTTTTGTTTTACCGGCCGGCATTCTGAGTAGATAGGCAATTTGTGTACCACCAAATCTGTGCTAAGCACGGGCATGTCATCATAGGACCAGGCAAAAATGTCCTTAAATTCATGTAACAACCCTATCAATTCATCCCTGAGGGGTGCCTCCAAATGCACACTAATCTTTGTTTCTCGGACATCATCTTCGCTCCCCAAATTTACAGATTCCGTATCACTCAGATTCGGTTTGGGTTTTTCCTCGTATTGTTTCATGTCCTTACTTATTTCCTCTAGGGCTTCCTCATCCTCACATTTTACTTCACTATCTTCCTCGATTTCTTGTATAGTAACGTGATTGTCGGAACTGGGTCTAGAATCCTTCACGCATGACATGGCATTGGAATCAACACATGCAAAACTATACAAAAGGAAAAATAAAGAAAAATAAGGCAAAAATGAAGAAAAAAAGGAAAAACTGCATTTCATTAATAAAAGAAACGAACAATGTTCGGGATACATGATTGATTTTTTTTTTTTTCATGAGGGGAATGGGGAAATTATAAAATAACAACTTTCGGGGAAACAATGATGAAATTTTGAGCTAACTACCAAGACTCCTTCCGGATAAGGAAAGGAGTAGCTTCCCAATTGTTCAATGTGACTCCGGGCCCCACAAATTGCACGTCCATGTTGCTCGTGCCTTCCCTTGCTTCAATCGTATTCACCTCCCAAAACAATTTCTTAAAACCAAGCATTTCTTCATCAAGTTGGGTCTCAATGCACTTTGCTGCAGCAGATGGTTGATATTTTGTACCAGGCCTGATAAAGATGTCGGATAATTTGGGTATGGGTTTGGGCAAGGTCCAGTTTCTCTTGGCTTTAGAGGTTCTTTGGATATCGGCAAAGGTGGGTTTGAACCCTAAGCCGAATGTACCTTTATTCTCCGGAAGCTGAACTGGTTGAGTGACTCCTTGCAGTGTTTTGCCTAATCCCCTCCCCGGTGCAAATCCATTTTTCAGCATTTCTCTGGCCACCATTATAGCAGTTGGTGCCATCATCGGGGTTGATAACTTTTCTCCTTCAGCAACCCTATTCACCTCAACGGCATCCGTCACTTGGTAGACCCAAGGACCCCGATCCCCATCAGTACCGTCAAAAGGTGCTACCACATTACAAGCATTTTCCTCTCCGTGTACAACAATCTCTTGCTGCTCCCATTCAAACTTGACCATCTGGTGTAGGGAAGATGGTACCGCTTTGGCCGCATGAATCCAGGGTCGACCTAACAACAAGTTATATGATACGGCAATATCGAGCACCTGGAATTCCATCGTAAAATCAACGGGACCGATGGTCACTTCCAAAATAATATCTCCCAGAGTGTTCTTACCTCCGCCGTCAAACCCTCTCACATTGATACTTTTTCTCCGGATTCTGTCCGGGCTAATGTTCAGCTTCCCTAGAGTTGACAGCGGGCAGATGTTCGCGCTCGATCCATTGTCAATCAATACCCTGGTCACGACTGACTCTTCACTCTTTACTGTGAGGTACAATGCTTTATTGTGTTCAGTTCCTTCCACCGGCAACTCCCTATCAGAGAAGGTGATTCTGTTGGACTCGAAAATTTTGCTGGTAATCTTCTCCAAATGACACACTGAAATCTTCTCCGGAACATGAGCCTCATTTAGAATCTTCATGAGAGCCTTCCGGTGCTCCTCTGAATGTATCAACAAAGATAACAAAGAAATCTGGGCCGGGGTCTTTCTTAACTGCTCGACCACTGAGTACTCTTGTGACTTCATTTTCTTAAGAAATTCTTCTGCTTCCTCCTCCGACACTGGCTTCTTCAGTTGACTTTCTTTTACCGTTTTCATCTTTCTCAGTTCCTCTGGAGCAAAACACCTTCCGGATCGGGTAAGTCCATGCGTTTCATTAATTTCACCGGAAATCTCTTTTCCCTTGTAAACTACTGTTACCTTATTATAGTTCCAAGGCACGGTCTTTGTATTCACCACTGGCATTTGTACTACTGGTTTTATGATTACTGGCTCTGCACGTGCTCCTTTCACAGTTACGATCGTCTTTGCACCTGGAACTACCGCCTTTAAACCTCCCATCACTACTGGCTTTGGTTTCTCAACAATTACTTCCTCTTTCACAATTTCCTTCTCTAACTTGTCACTCGACTTTATCATCATGACGGCCTGAGATGGTTTTTGATTGCCATCACCCTGCACCAATTCTATCATATTCGTTTCGTGGTGATTCGGCAATGGATTCTGGGTAATGTTTGGGGCCTCGGGAGCCTGCACTTCAATTCTCCTCTCATCGATAAGATCTTGAATGGCATTCTTTAATTGCCAACACTTCTCAGTATCGTGGCCCAATGTTCCTGAACAATATTCACATCTGACAGAAGAATCAAGATTTTTCGGGGGTGGGTTCGGATTTTTTGGTGCGATTGGTCTCAACATCCCCAATTCTTTCAACCTGTGGAAAAGACTGGTATATGACTCTCCGAGATGAGTGAATGTCTTTCTTGCTTTGTTTCTCCAATCAGACGTCCGGCCTGGGTCTATTCCGGTTTCGGTAAGGTTTAGGGGTTGGGTATGTGTTTTGGGTATGGTACACATTGTGTGGAGCTTGAGCTCTCCACACGTGGGGTGGTGGTGGTGGATAAGCTTGGGTTTGAGGGTGATGGTAATGTGGTACGGTCGGTGGGTATGGTGGTGGTGGTGGGTTATATGGGCTCGGTGCATTGTAGGGATTTGGCGGGTAAGATGGTGGTGGTGGATTATATGGGGTTGACGGGCTTGGTGGGTGTTGGCGGTAGGGTCTTGGTGGGTTATAATGTGGGTTGCGACTCCAGGACCTACTTTCAATGGTTGCTACTTCTTCTTTCTTCTTCTTTCCCATCACTCCTCCGCTTCCACTCTGTATAGCTTGATTGGTGGCTTTGATAGCCGAAAAACTCATAATTTTGTTTGTCTTCAAACCCTCTTCTACAAAACTTCCCATTTTCACAACTTCGTTGAAACTTTTCCCAATTGTTGACACTAGATGGCCGTAGTATGTTGGATCCAAAGCTTGCAGAAAACAATCCACCATCTCTCCCTCTTTCATCGGTGGATCCACTCTAGCGGCCTGTTCCCTCCATCTAAAACCGTATTCTCTAAAGCTCTCTCCTGGCTTTTTCTCCATCTTGGTAAGGGATAACCTGTCGGGTATGATCTCCAAATTGTATTGAAAGTGACTAGCGAAAGCTTGCGCTAAGTCATCCCAAACGAACCATCTTGTATGGTCCTGTCGGGTATACCATTCCAGAGCTGATCCACTCAAACTTTGGCTAAAGTACGCCATCAACAATTCATCTCTACCTCCCGCGCCTCTCATCTTGCTACAATATCCTCTTAGATGAGCTACCGGATCCCCGTGTCCGTTGTACATGTCGAACTTTGGCAACTTAAATCCTGCAGGAAGCTGCACCTCGGGGAACAAACACAGGTCTTTGTAGGCTACACTTACTTGCCCTCCCAGCCCTTGCATATTGCGGAAAGCGTTCTCAAGACTCTTCACTTTCCGAGCCATCTCTTCCTGCCCGGCACTTGCTTCTATCATCGGAGCGTGAGACTCGTGTTGTCTGAAAGTCGGCTCCGGAGGGTAGTAGTGAGAATCCTGGATATGAAACATCGGTTCACTAGAGGATTTGTGGATAACAGCGGGCGGAGGTGCCACATATACAGGAGCAACTTGTGGTATAGGAGGTGGTGCTTGCTTGGCTGGAGGTGGTGGTATCTGGGAGGTGGAAGCATAGTAGTGAGGGTAATCGGGGTAGGTGGAGGACGAGTTCAATGTTGGTGGCTTAGGGTTAGGATTGGCTGGGGGGACATATGCGGGGTTAGCAGGATAGGCTGGTAGTGGTTGACCTCTCGACCAAGCCTGGTACATTTCAGCCATCTGTTGTCTTAACTTGTACATTTCTTCTTTCATCCCGGCCACATCCACAATCTCTTCTTCGTGAGCAGGGTCTACAATGGTCGCCTCGATCTCCTGGGATACAGCCTTTGTCATCTTTTTGGATCTGGTGTTGTATGAGTGGGTAGCCAGTATGCCAGTTGCCTAGAAAATCTGGACTCACAAACATCAACACTTGTTAGTTGTTAGCGCATGAATAAGATGTAACGACTTTAAAAACAAACACATTTGCTCGAGTCGTTATGCATCATCCCGGCCGCTGCTACTCCAATCATCTTTTCTTTTTCCGCTCTTTTGTTTTCTTTCTTTCTTTTCTTCTTTTCTTTTCTTTTCTTTTTTGCTTTTTCTCTTTTCTCTTTTTTTTCTTTTCTTGCTTTTTCTTCTCTCTCTTTTTCCTTGCCGTTTTCATAATCACGCTCCTATTTATTTGCCTAGCGGATACAAAGAAATGACATAAAGTAAAAGAATTGGTAACAACACTTTGTTTTCTCATTGATAATTCAAAACCTTGATTACAAAGCGATGTTTAAGAAAAATAAAAGATGATGCATGACCTAAGAGTACATTAATGCACCTAGTGCCCGCGAGGCATCGTTCGGCCTTGTCGCGGGCCTATATGCTAAACCCCTTTGAAGCCTATCCAGGTCGGCCATGACTTGTTGTACAAAAAACTTCACTGCAGAAACAAAAGTCCTCCGAGACATGTCTTCACAAAGCCGAGTCTTTCGGGTGATGTATTGGGCGATACGAACAATCTTTTCTCTGATGACCCCTTTTTCTTGCAATAGACGGCTTATTTGTTGAGTGCGAGCATCCAAGGTGTGTTGGTTGTCCTTTTGCACTTGTTGCAGCTTCAATTCTAATCTCGCCATAGTCGTGTAGCAGTGCTCTCTTTCTTCTTCAAGATCTTTGATGATCTTGTTACTTTTGACTGTGGCTGAGATCATTTTCTTTCTAAGTTGAGCTATTTCAACATCGTGCTTGTCATGTAGCTGCCGGACCAACTTGGCTCTTTCCTCGGCGTCTTTGTCCATTTGCTTCCGAGCCTTGACTAACTCTTTTTCAGCTACGTCCAAATCAAAGCTATAGTCGTTTACTTTCCGCCGGAGAATCTCAATTAACTTTTCATCTCGGGTTGAACGAACTGGGGTCTCGGATGCAATTTTCATTTGAGCTATTTGAGCCTTCAACATATCATTTTCTTTTTTCAGCTGTTTCTTTTCCCCTTCATCGGATGTTGCTTGTAGGCCACTTTCGAAATGAAGATTTCTCAGCTTATCTTCCAACAAACTGATTTTGGCCTTATATTCTTTCTCCTTGGCCGCCCATTTCAGATTTTCCTCGGATTGCTCTATCAGGTCTTGCAAGTGAGGTCTCTTTGAAAGACGTTCGTGTTCAACCCCTCGTCGGTACCATGTGGAGTACCCAGGTGATATCTCCCCCTTTGCTCTATTCGGCACACAAGTATCAATCTTCAAATTTTGGCACTCGTTCCAGATTTGCCGGATTTTTGCTTCCGGGAATTGCCCGTCCGGACCAATCTCCACGGCTTGCACACTGAGATCCCCGTCTCTCGGAATAATCTGACACCGACCCAACTGTCGCAGGGCTCTGTATGGGGCATAGGGTTGTATACTCTTCAAACCCATGATCAAAAACGGCGATCCCTCCATTGGCATGTATATCACCTCGTCGAGAGGTAACCAGTCATACGTCCAATCGATTTGACCGTCAGTTAGTGATCGAAGATACACAATCCAACCTTGGACTCCTTCTGGCAACTTTACTTCTTTTGTCCTCGCATTGAACTCTTCCAAACATGTCCGATCGGCCGAACCATAGCTCGAGTACAAAGGATGGTGGCATAGATGCTCAATTAGCCAGATTTGCAAGATCAAGTTACACCCTTCGAAGAAGCTAGCCCCTGCTTTGCACGCGGTCAGAGCACGATAGATATCCGCGACAATCATCGGGGCCAGAGTACAGTTTTCTTGTACTATCAGTGTGGTAGCTACTCCGGCAACTTTTATATTAATATGTCCATCTTTCCTCGGGAATACAACAACTCCGAGAAATGCCACCAAAAATGCGAACCTGCGGTGTTCTTCCCATTTCGCCTGGTTGGACTTGCAACATAGCTTGTTGGTAGGATCATTGAAACCCCCGACGTGTCCAAACCTATTGTAGATGAAGCTTAAAGAACAAAACCCATCGGCCAGATCTTCATTATGAACATTCCGGGCAATTTTCAAGGAGTCGAGGAAGCGATGTACTGTCACCGCTCTCGGAGATACCGGGTATTTTCCTTTCAGCGGAACTTCGGTCTTCCCAATGTAAAAGGCAATCTCCTCCAAAGTTGGGGTAAGTTCAAAATCCGGGAAATGAAATACGTTGTGTGCCGAATCCCAAAACGTGACCAACGCTCTAACCACATCACCTCGAGGAACTATTTCGAGTAACCCCGTAAGGCCTTTCAAGTACCTTTTGACCCAGTCTTGACCATCGGATCCCATGTCCTGCCACCATAATCTCAGCTCCAAAGGGATTTTATTTAGGGAAAATTGTTCATTCATCATCGTGCTCGTCCTGCACATTTATTAAGGTGATTTTATTTAGAAAAGGAAAAATCTTTTTCAATGCAAGTTTTCAATTTTGAATGAAAGAAAAGAAAAATGATTTTCGAAGTGGCCATTTTTGCAAAAACAACCTTCCGTCGTCCTTTCGGAACATTCGACCATTTCCAAAAATAGCAATCACCTCGATTATTTGAAAAGAAAATCTTTTTGGTCTTTTTCTAAAAGTGTGGTTGGACCCGTTTAAGGGTTGCCTACGTATCCCACCTAATGGCGAGAATCAAACTTGCGTAGTTCGGTCAGATTATTTGACCAATTATTTCAAAAAATGTTCCACCTATTTTTTTTCAAATTTTCTTTTTCCATGTACCTATTTTCTACAAATCATTATTTTCATCTCTCTCTTTTTCCTTTTCCAACAATTTTTCTATCCTCGTGATTTCCGCCGGTCCGCATAACGATCAAGGACAATAAAATGCAACACATAGCATGCTCGGTCTTTTCAATACGGGTCACCTGTCCTAGACGGACCCAACCCCTGTGTTGAGTCCCCTAAGTCAAATATGATGCAAATAATCGTCCTAAACCTATGTTCAAAATCTTATGGTTTCATGGATTGCTAGACCGTGTACCCGAGCGGACAACTCGAATCGAGGAGGGGGCTACGTACCGGTGACCCGCGGAGTCAATCGGCTTTGTAACTTATCCGGCCTCTGTTTTCTTAGTTTAAGGTGACTTTAACAAAAAGGGGAGTCTCAACCAGTAAGCACATCCCCGAGGGAGAAGAGAGAAGGGTTTTCGGCACAATTTTATATATACAGTCCGGATAATATCAAAGCGATAAAACACATAGCATGTTGTTCAAATCATATAATGAAGTCAAACAAAAACGCGAACGGCAGTTCTAAAGAGCTCGAGTTCTTAAACCCTGAAACCGAAATTCAGGGTTGGGTCCCCAGCAGAGTCGCCAGAGCTGTCACACCTCCCTTTTTACTACCCCACATTGCTTAAAGGTGTATAAATACACTTGTAAGGTATACCCCGACGCTCAATTACCCGAGACGGATAAAATAACGTAAGGGAAGGAGTTTTTCCAATTTAAGGACAATCGGTTCGGGATTTTATTAGAGATTAATCAGAGTCGCCACTTGGGAATGGCAATGGTGTCCCAAGTCACCGGTTAATCCCGAATCCGAGGAATTTTGACTCTTAAAATGTCTGCGAAGCAGAGGTCCGGATAAGGAACTCTGTTAACCCGGGAGAAGGTGTTAGGCATTCCCGGATTCCATGGTTTTAGCATGGTCGCTCCACTGTCGTTCTTGACTTTTGTTTGACTCGGTTATAGATTTTAATAACACAATACGCTTTTACGTTTAAATATTATTTTTAGGAATTTGCGGTATCGCGAAAACACGCCTCAAGTCATACCGCAACCAGTACGCCTATAACCTTTGGTGTATTTCGGCTTTACCGAGATTTGGATTTGAGTCGCACCAAGTGCACACTCATTCATAGGAAGATATATTAAAACCGTGCCCTAAAATAATGTCTATCGGCTTTTAAATATTTTGGGAGAAGCTATGGAATTGGCTATTAGCTTTCCCGGATCTATTTGTGTTTATATCATTACTAAATGGGGGCCCCGGTGTTATTCGGGCGAGGCTCGTCCGAATTTTTATTAAAGGATACTAATATTTAACTATGTTTTCTATATTTGTTTTTTTCCTTAATCGTATGCTATTACTATAATAATCCCAGGCCCGTATGATTTCTGTTATTTAAATGGGCCTGGTTCCAATTGAAGCTTTATACAAACAATACGTCAGACCAGGCCTTAAAGGCCCAGGTGGTTACTGAACTTTGATTGCTGG
This sequence comes from Nicotiana noctiflora, assembly GCA_032618575.1. NCBI lineage: Eukaryota > Viridiplantae > Streptophyta > Magnoliopsida > Solanales > Solanaceae > Nicotiana > Nicotiana noctiflora. The sequence continues at coordinate 157,378 of JASVEL010002987.1, forward strand.
CCCAGTCGGTTTCGTATAAAGATTTAGGCTCAAAACCAACAATAACAGAGAAAGTAAAAGAATATACACATTTGAACTCAAAGAAAGAATCAGATGCCATTTTTATTGATCAATTAAAGAGAAAAGTCGTAATACAAATTTGGAAATAAGGCTATCTACTAACAGGGAATTACAAGACTACTTCTGTTTTTGATTTTTTAACAAAAGAAACTATGCTAGCCAGTGAATCAATTATTAACTAAGATCAGTGAGCTATTTAACTCCATATATAGATGAAAGGGTGTGGGTTACTTATAGCTATACTATTTTTGCTACTGACTAACCGTATGAATTAAACTCATGGATATGTATATACAATTATTGACTCTAATATGACTTAACCCAGATATTACTTTTGAACTTATTCTTATATATATTACTTCATGTATATGATTAAACACTGATATTAACACTAATCGAACTCATTCAATGCTATCAAGCCAATCGCACTCCAATTATCTACCTTGTCCGATGGTTTCTTCTTCTTAACTAATTTTAATTTGACTGATTAATGAAATGAATTAACTATGTGATCATGATTGTCATCTATTCATGTGATAGCCATTTGACTTTGTTTTAGAGGTTTTGCCTAATTAACTAAGTGATTTATGCTACTTACTACTACTACTATTCTACTGCTATTACATTGTTGTTGATTCTGTTCATACTACCACTATATTGTAGATCTAAGCTATTAGACAATAATACAGAATGAATTACAAATCCAGTACGATATATAAACTAAACAGGGTCTTCATTCAATCAATCTCAGGATTACAGCTTCAAGTAGAGAGTAGTGTACCTGAATAACAAATGAAAATCCAATGAGTCTAGGGGGTAAAGCAGGTAAGCACAGCAAAGGGTCAAACAAGGCAATGCAACAGTGAGATCCAAAGAGCCAAATATCACAGCAACAACAGGTACGAATCAACAATGTAACAGAAGAACCCAATCCAATTTCGAGCAGAAGAACACGGCAAAAAACAAATGGAAACCAGCGAGTTCTACTCCAAAATTTCAGAAAAATCCTATTGTTCTATTGCTATTTTATCTCTCAAGCTTTTGTGTGAATTTCAGTTTAGGTGTCTTTCAGATTACTCTCCAATGGAACCCCCAAATATTAACTCAGATTGTTCTCCAATGGAATCCCCTTTTCAGCCCCATTCTTAGAGGTATATATAGCTAACCTAAGGCTGAAACTTGGGGAGAAAGTTATGGGATTTTATCCCACTTCTCCCCTCCTAAATTTATTAAATCTACACTTAAGTCCATATTTCAGTTACCAGAAACCCTTCCAGCATGTGCTGGAAGGTTCTAAAGATTCCCTTTTATGGGTTTTTACTAGTGTATCCCTAAGGGTTAAAGATTTTTACAGATTTCCCATTTTTAGGAGACCATTATACCCCTAAATCTCTGCAAAATTGCAGAAATCAGGAGCATAAATGTCTCCATTACCCTTTTAGGTTCTAAACTATTACTATTTTACCTATTCAATACCCAATTATGCCCCTAAGGGCACTGCTGATTTACTAGGTCAATTTTCAGCTTGTTTTGCACCTATTTAACTAATAGCCAACCCTGGCATTAGTATTTAAGGGCTGGCCAGTTTTATTTTTAAGAACTATGTCAATTTTAGCCACTTTTAATCTAATTCCAGTCAATTAAGACCCATTTATTCCTAATTAAAGCTAATTGCAGGCATAGCCTGTTTTATTGTTATGTTTAAACTATTTAAAAGTTAGCCGGTCTCAAGTTGAGACTTGGCTTTGGCTATTAAGGCCAATTACTGAACATTTTGGCCCAAAACCATTTGCAGGTTTGGCCACTTTGCTGTTCAGGGCTCAATATAGAGCCTGGGCCAGTCTACATTTGCAAACATGGCCCTTTTGCACAACCAGCCACTGTTTAACAGTGAGCTGTGTGTTAGGGCTCATAGAATTGGTCAACCCTTTGCAAGGTTGACCATTCTTAAGCCAATTATTAAACTTATAGCCTAATTATGCATTTTCAGTGTTTTATCCTATTTAAAAACTAACCACTTTCATGGAACTTAATGCTAACAGCTATAACCAATCCACCTAATGTCTAGATGATCAATCAAACATTCATAAGAAGCCAAATCTAGCAAACCTTAAGCATTCTTAACATGAATTGCATACAGAAACACATATGATCCAAAAATATGCATTAACCAACTCAAATTCAAAGAGAACGGTAGATATGGTTGAATTCTAGTCAACTAACTCATTCTATTGGATTGTATGTGATGCAGTGAATTCATGTCAATTCATACCTAATTATTACCAATTCAAGTCATATGAAAGTTTGAAGAACTTTAAAAACTATTAAGGTTCATGGCATAGTTACATATACAAGCATAGATTCTCATGAAACAGTCAACATGACTCATAAAACAATGGATTTCAACAGAATGGTAATCAGAATTTACTTTCAAGTATTGGCCTTAAGATCATGCTAAGCAAACAGGACAGGTAAAACACAGGGTTATGAACTAATCCTAATCTTGTGTATGCATATGATAGGGCAAGATGAAGATGAAGAAAATGATACCATGGTGGAACAGTGAAAAGGAAACATCTTAGAACAGATTAGCATGGGATTGACATGAGACAAATAACAGAATCCTATTATTAACAAACTAAGAAGAGCAAGCTAAGACATCTTATGGATAATTACCAGAGCAACATGCCAGAAATATGAAACAAACTATGGAATGATGAGAACATAATCAACCAGAACCAAATCATGGAAAAGTGCATGACAGATAACATGAAGATGATGAAAGGAAGGACATGGAGATGAAGAAAAGAAGGATGTGGAGAAACAGTAGAAAAACTAAACCATGAAAGCTAGAAAGAAGCCCAGTTCTATGAATTATTACAATCAAAGGCAACAAGAGTAGTTAAAATGACACAGAAAAGATGAACTTCTCAATCTTAGAGCAAAAAGCCATGTGATCAAAACAAGGCACATAACAGATAAAGTCCTATCACTAACAGGCCCAAAAGAACACAGGGACACATAGAACAAGCTAAGGAATCAGGGTGGCCATAGAGAAATAAACAAGGACTCACAGCATGAGAAGATAAGCAGAAGGGTCCTAGACTAGCATGCGAAGCTCAAACTCGAGATAAGAACAGAATCACCAAAAGAAAACCAAGAATAGCCTTACAACTAACACATAAAACACAAATTAATCAGAACATGCAAGGCAAGGATACACAGGGCATATTAAAACCAAAAATGAAATAAACGAAAAGAAAAAGGAACAGAATATCAACAAGAACAATCGATACTTATCATGCGAACACAAAAATCATAGAAGTCAGGATCAAAACATGTAAGAAATAACAGACATATCCTAATAAACTAAAGAAAACTAGAGGGGCGAGGGACTTAGCTTGCGGGGCCGGTCCCCCGAGCTTCCTATTCTTTTCTTTTCCTCACTCTTTTCACTCTTTGATTCCTTAGCCTTTCTTCTTGTTTTCCTCTTTCTTTATTCTTTTTTAGACATCTCTTTTTCTTTAATTTTCCCTCTGGTCTTTCTTTTAGGCTCAAAAGGGGGAGCCTTTTTGAGTTTTGATTGCAGAGGGGTGTTTTGGGGGTGTAAAAGATGTGGTCTTGACTGGGGGTTGAATTTGGGGTCGCCGGAGTTAGGGTTCCGACGACCTTCTTCGGGATATTCGAGAAGTTCAAGGGACATTCGAAGGGAGCCAGTGGTATGGGTGGATAGATCATGTAAAGGGGAATAGAACGGCATTGGTTTCATGTGGTTCTTCATACTTTGGTGGTCACCGGTGAAGTTCCGGTGACCGGAATTTCAAAAGAAAGGGTTTGTTCTTGGGGTTCTGATGGAGAAGAAGAAAAAGATGGTAGGAGGGGATTAGGAGGGCCGGCGACCACCGTGGAGGGTGGTGGCCGCCATGGCCAGCTAGGGTTTGACGTGATGAAGACGAGAGAGAAGAGAGGGGTGAGGGGCGGCTAGGGTTATGCATTTGGCCAAAATGAAACGGCTGTTCGGACACAAGCCTTTTATAGGCGGAATGTCCCATGTAATCTAGGCCGTTCGATGGATGAAGATCAACGGTTGTCGTTAGCGTTACTAAAACGACGCCGTATCGTTACAAACAAGGCCCAGGCTCTCAATCGTCAGATCAACTTAAACGGACGGTTGAGATTAAAACTACCTATTTTAATTAACTAATTGATTCGCCCTTTTATCTCCGCCGTTGGATTAAGCACAACGAACGGCTGGGATTGCATCTCTGTGATCAGGCGGGCCAAGATCTTGGGCTTAACAGACTGGGCCACTGGTTTGGACCACAATTGGCCCAAATTCATTTACACATCATATATATTTTTTGTATTTTCTGATTTTAATGATTTTTATGTATTTTCTTTTATACTTTTTTTTTTCTTTTATGAAAAATTATAAATCCTAATTTACTACCTACTCTAATTTCCTAGTATTTTTTGGTAATTTTCTGCTATTTTTTCCTAATTTCTACTACTTAAGCTATTTTACTAATTTTCTAATTAACTAAACTAACAAATTAATTACTACTATTTTTTTTATTTTTTCTAATTTCTTACTTATTCAAACACACAAAAATATAACTAATTTCAAGCAAAGCAAGTAATTGCACTCAAAAACATATTTATTTTAATTTTGGAATTATTTGCCTGGTGCAAAAATCATGTGCTCACACACATTACAAGCTTGCTCATGCAATCACATCGCCAATATAACATCGTTTTCATCAAATCAAGCCTCAAGTTCATGATTTTCATCCTTTTGTTTTCAAAACTTTCGAACTTGGAACTCAAGGTCCAAAACATATCAAACGACATCCAAATGTAACCAATCTTTGCATAAAGCACATATATAATATTTAAGACTTGTACCGGGCATCGAAGCCAAAATACGAGCCCGATACCAAGGTCATTTAATTCATTTTCCTTTAATAATTACAGCAAAAACAATTTCACAGAAAATTCCATAACTTATGCTCTAGGCCTCAGAATTCGACTCCGGACGCATGTCCAAGTCCCATATTTTCCTACGGACCTTCCGGGACCGTCCGATCTCGGGTCCGGGTCCGTTTACCAAAAATATTGACCGAAGTCAACTATATCAATATTAATATCATTTTTCTTCAAATTTCTCATAGAATTCATATATTCTATCACAAAATCTTTCCGGCTACATGCCCGGATCATGCACGTAAATCGAGGCAACATAGAATGAGTTTTTCAAGGCCTTAGAAATACGGAACAAGTAAGGAAAACAGGTGATGACCCTTTGGGTTGTCACAACTTGATGAGTAGCATGATGCTCCATAATATAAAGGTAGGAAGCCAGCTATCAGCGCGTCATTGTATGGCGTCCAGATGAACTATTAAGGAAGAACACAAAACATCAGTATAAACAACTTCTATTTGAAGCAATGACAAGTAAACTTAGATATAAAGGTACTTGTGCGCCATTCGGCGTATCAAACATATCCCTGCACAATGAGAGATTATGCCGAGCCTCATACTCGTGCGTATATCCCCACTGGTATACCCACTTCCTAGCTAGAGGGAGCAACTCCGGATCTAATGATGGTAGAGGTGGTTGTAACTACTCCTAGGCCCAATCCTAACATAAAAATTTGATGTAAAAGATAAGATATATTTTTACTAGGTATGTTAAAATGGATAGATTATTCGAATATGTTGTCACCTGTAGTAGCAGCAAGTCCAGCAACCTCATGCTAGGTGCCCATGCTCGCCGGGTACATGCATGTGTACAAGTAGGCAAGAACAGTAGAGCCCTAGATGTACTGGTAAATCATCTAGCCGCTCAAGATGATGAAGAAATCTCAAGCTGACAAGGTTCCCCGAAGTGTTGGGAACAAGATACCTCCAAACAATATGAGTAGCAGAAACATCGTATACTGGTCATCATGATCATCCGGTACATTATCATCCATCTAAGGATGCAATGCCTCCAACCACAATGAATAGTCATCAATGAAAAATGATTGGTCTCTGATCACGCCCAACTCTAGTCCTAAAAAGGATAAGCGGTCGTTGTAAATATAATCCGGCCTAAAAGTCCAGAGTCGAATCATACATAGAACTAAGGCATAGCTGTATCTGTTTAATATCACCAAGAAGACAAGATTGAAAATAAATAAACAGCTAAAAACTAACTATGCTTGAATTGTAAACAATTGGAATAGAGGTCTAAGGTAATGGTTTCCCCCGTTGTTGATTTCCTTAGTTGTATATTTCTTATAGTTTTGACTTAGTTGCCTCTATCAATCATGAACTCTCCAGCTACCATAAATATCTCTCAAGCAATTATGATAATTTACTAGATGTACTCTCTCAAACTACACTAGCTAGATTCACATTACAGTTCACTTAGATTGCACCCGAGGAATCATTATCTCTAAACCCTATGTTATGACTCTCGCCTATACTCCAGGTGTGATGTTGTTCAAACAACTACCTAAATATGCACTATCTCTCAAGCATATACATAATAAATAGTAAAGGATAATTGAGCATCCTTTCAATTAACCAAAATCAAAACGTCGTTGAACAAATAGAGATGAACAACCAACTTAAATCTATATTAATATAACAACCAAGTCATCCCCAACGGATTTCACCAAACCTTAGGTTAATGTATTTAGCAACTCATAATAACGAAAGATAAAACTACTAAATTATTTATAATAGAAGAATTGTGAGAAAAATGAAAGAGAATAAGAACTATGATGTTTTGGGTGATGTCTCACACTTGTTCTTCTTCCAAAAGTAATCTCCAAATACCAGCCTCCACGCCGGCTCTGTGATCTTCCTTCGTCAAAAATTTCTCTCAAAAACGTTCTCCTATGTACATATACCAAGTAGGGTTGGGCCCAAACAATTATACCTTCTCCAATGTGAAAAAGTACACATTTCCCGAGTGAGAAGCGCGAGCTCGCGTCTCCTTCGCGCATAACTTCGTGCACCATTCTGCCTTAGCCCTTACCGCGCTCGACTTTGCACATTTTTCACCCTGTTCCATTGCGAATTTGGACAAACGTAAAACATGAAAGTTGTAGCCCTTTTATTTATCTTTCCCACCATATATTATGGACCCAAAATGGAGTACTGAGAAAAATGTTATATCTATTTTACTAGACAATGTAGAATTTGCATACTGGATTCTTTGTTTGCTCTAACTATCATCCGTTGACCCCCAAATATGACCTCGGCTTAATTCTTTGAGCTTTTACTCAAACGTCAAAGCTTCAAATCACTTAAATTCATTCTACAACATCTATATAGCTCAAAATCACACCTACGCGGCATAAAATACATAATTAGTCCAAAATACCAGCGCTTAAAGCTTAAACTCAATTAAAGTGCAGTAAACTCGAGCGTAATAAGCGACTAAAATACGCAATTATAGCCTATCATTAACACCCCACACTTAAACTATTGATTGTCCTCGATCAATCAAACAATACTTTTTTTATAGATACGACCTTTTTAAACAATTCTCCTAACGCAACACACTAAGAGTATTTAAAATAGACTAAGCACAAAAGCGTAATATTTTCACCTCAAGATTTGACTCGCAAGTGCCACGCATTATTCATAACTCACCTACTTACTCTGACATAGAGGTCCCTAACATTACCTTTCCTTCATGAATCAAGTGCCCTCACAACATAAGAGAGTAGCTCCGCACAATAAAATTTAAGAACACTTAGGAACTGAAGATAGAAAGAATTCACTCACTCTCAGAAATAACATTCATATGCCATAAAAGATGCACCATAAGCTTGCACGTAGTGTACTACTCCACTAATCAACCTCATTCAATCTAGGATCAATTAGGACTTAATTTGGTTGTAATGTAGGATGCGAGACGGGTAGGATACGTTTAGATATAAGAGTGACTACACCTCCCTAAGCACTTTAATACATATACTTTAGCATTCAAACCTCATACTTATGTCAAGCCAAACTCCACCTTCACATCAATGTATATTACCCCATACTTCTTTAAGCACACTTACATCAAGAGCCACCACTTATCAAAGAATTATTTTTTTCACAACAATCCAATAATTTTTTTTTTCAATTCAAGTGACTTTTACTTTTTCAAAACAGTGCACCTTTCTCCTTATTTCATTAGTTCCACTCAAAATCCAAACCAACCACCCCACACTTTAACTTTTACAAAGTTCATAAATAATTCAAGTGCTCATGAGAGGCTACAATGGTTCAAATTGATGGTTAATTCGAACAAATGGGTAAGGCTTATAATGTGGTTGCCAAGGAAACATGATTATAGGCTCAAAGGGATTAACTATGATACATAAAAATTAGGTGGGTAATATATATATATATATATATATATATATATATATATATATATATATATATATATACACATATAGATTCCTAGACTGAATAAACTACTATTTTGATTTGCAAACACACGGAGCAAGTTCTAGACATCAAATGTAATGCATTGAATAATGAAAAACCTTACACACACATGATACATAACTCATTCAGGATTGGGTTCATAGACACTCTAGTCAAAGCAGTTAAGCGAAGTTAAGATAATACAATTTAAGGTACTTCTACCAGAGTCAAAAACTGAGCCTAAACGTCACAACCAAAGTACTCACTATTCTCAATGCATAACAGAATCAAGAGATATTGCTCCAATTCAAAACACAACACAATGGCTCCTACTTTCCAAAAAGATAACTATGCCCGATTCAAAAAAAAACCTTGGAAAAGAACCGTGGTTTAAAGAAAAATAAGGGGTAATTGCTACACTACCTAACAAAACAAAACAAAAAATTGATATTTTCTTTATACTTACTTCCCTTAAGAAAACTGTCTAAAAGATCCGTCATCAAGAAAAGTCATCCTTAAAAAAATTATTTAATTAAAATAACACAACTAATGTAGCATGAAAAGTCAGCCAGACAATCTCCTCACCCCACACTTAAAATTGTGCATTGTTCCAAATGCACACTCATACATACAAGAGGGTAAAAGAAACTCCTTGGTAGAGGCCGAAGCACTAGCAGTTCATGGGGTACTCAGACTTCTCTCAAGCTTGGTCCTTCGTGCGGGTACTTCACACTTAGTTCCAACTATTGCATTTGTTGGTGCATCCTCCCAATACCTTTGCTTTCCATGCTACTAGAAAATAAAAAATTGACAATACAAAAATAATATAATTTTAAAAAATAAAAAATAAAAGAAAGCAATAAAGCTGGTGTAACGACCCGGCCCGTCGTTACGGGAATTACCACCCCGTTATCTTCCAATTACATATCTTATGCTTTTATAACAGTATTAGAGTATATCAGGTGAGTTAGGAGTGATTTGGATTGAAAATGAAACAAATAGCATGTTTGAAGAAAGCTTGAATATGGAAAGTCAACCAAGAGTTGACTATTGAGTTAGGGAGCTCGGAACCGGATTCTGATGATTCGACTAGTTCCGGGGATCATTTATGACTTAGGAGAACAATCGGAATTGAATTCGGAGGTCCGGTGTAGTTTTAAGCTTGAATTGGCGAAGGTTGAATTTTGGCGAAACCGGATGGTAGGTGATATTTTGATCCGGGGGTCGGAATGGAATTCCGACAATTTTTGTAGCTTCGTTATGTGATTTTGGATATGTCCGCAAATTTTCAGGTCATTCGGACATCGTTTGATCGGGTTTTGGATTGAATGTTAGTTTTGAAAGTTTTGAAGAAACTTAGGCTTGAATCCGTGAGTAAATGGAGATTTTGATGTTTATTATGGTGTTTTTATGATTGGAACAAGTTCGTATCATGTTTTGGAGTATGTTGGTGGTTTTCGTTGGGGTCCCGGGGGTCTCGGGATGAATTCGGGGGTCCAAACGGACCATTCTTGGCCAAAGAAGAGAGCTGGTTTGTTGTCATAAGTGCAGCAGAAATTTACTCTCTGCGATCGCACTAGTGAGCATGCGATCGCGTAGAGTAATGGTGAAGGGGGAGAATTTTACCCTTCGCGATCGCAGAGATAGGGACGCGATCGCATAAGGTCGAGAGCAGAAGCAACGCGATCGCAGGGGCACGGTCGCGATCGCGTAGAGTAAGCCGGATGGCCATCGCGATCGCATGAGCATCTACGCGATCGCGTAGAAGAGAAATGGGGTCCAGGGAAAAATGTGATACGCGATCGCAGGAAAAGGGACGCGATCGCGTGAAGCTGGATGTTTGAACATCGCGATCGCGTGAGGCGAGTCGCGATCGCGTGAGTCCGGAATTTTGAACATCGCGATCGCGTGAGGCGAGTCGCGATCGCATAAGGTTAAATGTTCTGGCAGTGAATTAAATTGTAGAACAGAGGGGTTACGGGTTCATTAACCCAAAAACTCAATTTTGAGCCCTAGAGAGAAGAAAACTCGAGGAAATCACCGAGGAATCATCGGGTATTCGTCGGAGGTAAGATTCTTGACTCAAAAACATCATTTTATGGTAGAATTAACATCAATCTTCATGAAATTGGGTTGAAATCTTGAAGAAATGTGGCCTAAATATTGAAAACGGGATTTTTGGATTTAGAAGGCCATTTGAACTCCGATTTCAATAAACTTTATATGCACGAACTCGTGGCGAGATGAGGGTCGCGTTGGTACTAATTTCGAAATTTTTCGAGCAGTGGGCCCGGGGTCAGGTTTTACCAACTTGGTGTATTTATGCGAATTTCATGTAAATTGAAGTGGGTTATGATTATTTGACTCGTATTTGATATAATTATTGTGGTTTGACTAGATTCTACGCACGAGGGAGCTAAATTCAAAGGAAAAGGCATCGCGGACGAGTCTACGACCAGCTAGAGGTGAGTAGTTTGTGTATATGGTAGCCTGAGGGTTCGAAACCCCGGCTTAGCACATTGTGATGCTAATAGGGCGTGGCTCGCATACCGTGGCAGGTGCGGGATTGATTGTGACTAGGGATTGAGACCTGGTCCATCCCGGATGTGAATAATATGTTGTTAGTGTCGGAAATACACTGTATTTGCTATATTTGTGGGTTGTAAGCCTTGTTTGGGGCCTTGTGCCGATCTGTAGCGTCCTTAGAGGACAATATTTATGTGATAGCTATAATTGCTTAAATCACTGATCTCAGTCCTCGAAATTGAAATCATACTTTTGAAATGCTAAGTCACCGGCTTTTACAAATTTAATAAAGTTAAAGTATTTTTCATAAATTATGAATTGAGGACTGGAATTAAGGAAAATGAATTGTTTTGTGACTTAATTGCTTATTGTGGACTGAGTATGGGATCGGGCTGCACGCCGCAATGGTTGATATGTGGATCGGGCCGCACGCGCGCAGCGTATTGCGCTTGGGCTGTAGGAGCCCCTCGGAGTCCGTACACACCCCCGGTGAGCGCCGTCGACGTTAAATTTGATCGGGCTACACGCCGTAGCGGTTATGTGCATTGCATTGCATCTATATTTGTTGAATTACTCTGTGGTAGTTGTATTGTATTGGATTGTTGTTGCTAGTTCGTAGGAGATTCGGACTATAGTGTAGCTTCATATTGTGGTATTTTGTGGATTTCTTCCTTTCAACTACTTATATATATTTGTTACTCACTGAGTACTTAGTACTACTCACCCCCTGCACCTCTTGTGTGCGGACTCAGGTACTCGGGAGCGATGGACGAGCATCTCCGGCATTTGCGAGTGTCACGTCGAGTTGCTTCGAGCTAGCTGCCTACGTTCGCAGAACCTAGCTTCTCCTCTCCTTTCCGGTTGTTATTTCGTATTTTGTATTCGGACTTGAGTATTTCTATACAGTACTCTCTATTTCTGTTGGGTTTGTTAGAGGCTCTAGACTTGTGACTCCGGATCCTTGGGAGTGTCAGTATTTTGTTCAGTATTATTATTATTGGAGTTCTTAAACTCATATATTCTTCTTGGGTTGTCCATTTGGGGACCGGTATGTTGTGATAATTAAATTGTTGGTCTGGCTGGCCTAGCTTGATTGTTGGGCGCCATCACGACCGGATTTGGGTCGTGACAAGTTGGTATCAGAGCCTAGGTTATTAGGACTCGCGAGTCGTGAGCCGGTTTAGTAGGCTTTCGCGGATCGGTACGTAGACGTCTGTATCTATCCTCGAAGGGCTACAGAAACTTTAGGAAAACCTCATTTTCTTGGATTCATATCGTGCGATTTGTGTTATCATGAAATTAAATCTTTCCATATTCTATTCTCTCGCAGATGGCGAGAACACGAGCTAACGGATGTGGCGGACGACCACTATTGGCACCCAGAGGCTGTGGTCGTGGTAGAGGTAGGGCAGCAGTGCCAGCACCTGCTGACCCACTAGCTGACCAGACTCAGGGTCAGATTCCTGCACTAGTGGCCCAGACTCAGGACCAGATTCCAGCGGCAAACGTTTCGGCAACTCAGGTTCAGGCACCGGCAGTGCCCATTGTGATACCGGGTCTTCAGGAGACCTTGGCGCAGATCTTATCAGTGTGCACAGGCTTGGCTTAGGTGGTTGCAGCTACTGCTGCAGTATCTTCTTCACAGGCAGGGGGAGGGAATCAGACCCCCGTGGCTCACACACCCGAGCCAGTCCAGCCAGTTGCGCCCGTTGCACCAGCTCCTACTTATATGGTTCCAGCTATGCCCGACGATGAGCAGCGTCGTTAGGAGAGATTTGAGAGGCTACAGCCTCCGACATTCAGTGGTGCTGAGGGCGAGGACGCCCAGCGTTCTCTTGATAGATGTCAGCGCATGCTTCGCACCGCGGGTATTCTAGATTCCAGCGGTGTTTCATTTACCACTTTTCAGTTCACAGGTGCAGCATTTCAGTGGTGGGAGGATTTCGAGAGGCGTAGGCCCGCTGGGGCAGTGCCCCTCACTTGGCAGCAGTTCTCCATGGTATTTTTGGAGAAGTACGTGCCTCGGTCTCGGAGAGAGGAGCTGCGACGTCAGTTCGAGTGGTTGAAGCAGGGAGAGATGACGGTTAATTAGTACGAGATGAGATTCACACAGTTGGCCCGTCATGCCATGTGGATGGTTCCTATAGACAGAGAGAGGATTCGGAGATTTATCGATGGCCTTATTTATCCCATTCGCATATTGATGACCAGGGAGAGAGTTTCGGCAGTTACCTTTGAGGAGGTGGTTGATGATGCCCGTCATATTGGGACAGATCGCCGCAGAGAGCGGGAGGAGAGAGAGGCTAAGAAGCCTCGTGGTACTGGCAGCTACAGTGGTGCTCCGTCTAGGGGCCAATTTCAGCATAGCAGAGGTCACTCTTTCAGGTCTCATCAGTCTGGACGTGCAGAGTCCAGTGGGGTTTCTTCAGATCGTGGTCGGCAGGGCCATCAGGGTTATCAGGGTCAGCAGAGCCGTCAGCAGAGTCAGCCTGCACTGAGTGCTCTTCCAGCTCAGAGCTCTGCTCCTGCTTCCTCAGCACAGGGTTCATCGGTAGCGAGGGGTCCTCAGCAGCCCCTTCTTCCATCTTCAGGCCGTTGTTTTGAGTGCGGTGATTTGGGCCATATCAGGAGAGAGTGTCCTCAGTGGTTTCGTAAGCGGTCTCAGCAGAGGGATCAGCCCTCGTCTTCTGCTCCTGTTTCTTCAGCGCCAGCACAGTCGGCTAGGACTGGTGGCCAGGTATCCAGAGGTCGCCCTAGGGGTGAGGATCGTACTGGTGGAGGCCAGGCTCGTTTCTATGCTCTTTCGGAAAGGAAGGATGCTAGTCCTTTAGATGCGGTCATTTCAGGTATTATCTCAGTCTGCCACAGGGATGCTTCTGTCTTATTTGATCCCGGATCTACCTATTCTTATGTCTTTACTTATTTTGCACATCACTTGGGTATGACCCGTGGTATTCTTGATTTGCCCGTACATGTGTCTACCCCAGTGGGGGATACTGTTGTTGTGGATCGGGTATATCGATCCTGTATTATTACTATTGGGGGTCTGGAGACCCGAGTTGATTTATTACTACTGGGCATGGTAGATTTCGATGTTATTCTAGGCATGGATTGGCTATCTCCTTACCATGCGATTATGGATTGTCATGCCAAGACAGTCACACTAGCTATTCCAGGTAATCCGAGGATCGAGTGGCGTGGCTTGACTGATTATGTGTCCGACAGGGTGATTTCTTATATAAAGGCCCAACGAATGATTGGCAAGGGTTGTTTATCTTATTTGGCCTTCATTAGAAATGTTGAAGCTGAGACACCCAGTCTTGATTCGGTCCCCATTGTGAGGGAGTTTCTGGATGTATTTCCAGCAGACCTGCCAGGCATGCCGCCTGATAGAGATATCGATTTTGGTATTGACATGGTGCCGGGCACTCAGCCCATTTCTATTCCTCCCTATCGCGTGGCACCAGCAGAGTTAAAAGAATTGAAGGAACAGCTTCAAGAACTCTTAGATAAGGGTTTCATTCGTCCGAGTGTGTCACCTTGGGGTGCACCGGTGTTGTTCGTGAAGAAGAAAGATGGCACAATGAGAATGTGCATTGATTACAGGCAGCTGAACAAGGTAACAGTGAAGAATAAATACCTATTGCCTCGTATTGAGGACCTATTTGATCAGCTCCGGGGAGCTAGTGTATTTTCTAAGATTGATCTTCGATCGGGCTATCATCAGTTGAAGATCAGGGACTCAGATATTATGAAGACGGCGTTCAGGACGCGATATGGGCACTACGAGTTCCTGGTGATGTCTTTCGGGTTGACTAATGCCCCAGCAGCATTCATGCACTTGATGAATAGTGTATTTCGGCCGTACCTTGATTCTTTTGTGATTGTGTTTATTGATGATATTCTAGTATATTCACGCAGCCAGGAGTAGCACGCACATCACTTAAGGGTGGTATTGCAGAGGTTGAGAGAAGAGAAGCTCTATGCGAAATTCACTAAGTGTGAGTTATGGATTGATACTGTGGGTTTTCTGGGACATATAGTGTCCAGTGATGGTATTCGGGTTGATCCTCAGAAGGTTGAGGCAGTGCAGAATTGGCCCAGACCTTCCTCAGCTACAGAGATTCGGAGTTTTCTCGGCTTGGCAGGCTATTATCGCCGGTTTGTTTAGGATTTCTCATCTATTGCTTCACCGTTGACTAAGCTGACACAGAAGAATGCTCCATTTGTGTGGTCCGATGAATGTGAAGAGAGCTTTCAGAAGCTCAAGGAGGCTTTGACCACGGCTCCAGTACTTGTGTTACCATCAGCTTCAGGGTCATATACGGTGTATTGTGATGCTTCTAGAGTTGGACTCGGTTGTGTGTTGATGCAGGAGGGTAGAGTTATTGCATATGCTTCTCGTCAGCTAAAGCCCCAAGAGAAGAACTACCCCGTTCATGATTTGGAGTTAGCCGCTATTGTTCATGCCTTGAAGATTTGGAGGCATTACTTATATGGTGTATCTTGTGATGTATATACAGACCACCGCAGCCTTCAGCATTTGTTTAAGCAGAAAGATCTCAATTTGAGGCAGCGGAGATGGCTTGAATTGCTTAAAGACTATGATATTACTATTTTGTACCATCCCGGAAAGGCCAATGTTGTGGTCGATGCATTAAGCTGGAAGGCTATTAGTATGGGCAGCCTGGCGTATATTCCAGTTGGGGAGAGACCCCTAGCAGTTGATGTTCAGGCGTTAGCTAATCAGATGGTGAGGCTGGATATTTCTGAGCCCAGTCGGGTGATGGCTTGTGTAGTAGCTCGTTCTTCTTTATATAATCGTATTCGAGAGCGCCAGTATGATGATCCACACTTACTTGTCCTTAAGGACAGAGTTCAGCATGATGATGCCAGAGATGTCACTATTGATAGTGGTGGTGTATTGCGGATACAAGGCCGGATATGCGTGCCCAATGTTGATGGCCTTCGTGAGTTGATATTGGAAGAGGCCCATAGCTCGCGGTATTCTATTCATCCAGGAGCCGCGAAGATGTACCAGGATTTGAAGCAGCATTACTGGTGGAGAAAGATGAAGAAAGATATTGTGAGCCGTGTGGCTCGGTGTCTAAACTGTCAGCAGGTCAAGTATGAGCATCAGAGACCTGGTGGTGTATTCCAGCGTATTGATATTCCTGAGTGGAAGTGGGAAAGGATTACTATGGACTTTGTTAGCGGACTCCCTCGGACGGCGAGGAAGTTTGATTCAGTTTGGGTGGTGGTGGATAGGTTGACCAAGTCAGCTCACTTCATCCCAGTGTGTACTACTTATTCCTCAGAGCGGTTGGCAGAGATATTCATCCGTGAGATAGTGAGATTGCATGGAGTTCCCATTTCTATTATATCAGACAGAGGTACCCAGTTCACTTCTCAGTTCTGGAGGACATTTCGGCGAGAGTTGGGTTCACAGGTAGAGCTGAGCACAGCATTTCATCCACAGACGGATGGGCAGTCTGAGCGTACTATTCAGATATTGGAGGACATGTTGCGTGCTTGTGTCATTGATTTCGGCGGTTCGTGGGCTGATTATTTGCCTTTGGCGGAGTTTGCTTATAATAATAGCTATCAGTCCAGCATTCAGATGGCACCGTATGAAGCTTTATATGGGAGGCGGTGTAGGTCTCCAGTTGGTTGGTTCGAGCCCGGCGAGGCTAGGTTGTTGGGGACAGAGTTAGTCCAAGATGCCTTAGACAAGGTGAAGGTGATCCAGGAGAGATTACGCACGGCTCAGTCGCGTCAGAAGAGTTATGCGGACCGGAAGGTCCGAGATGTGTCTTATTCAGTAGGTGAGAAGGTGTTGCTGAAGGTTTCGCCTATGAAGGGTGTTATGAGGTTTGGAAAGAAAGGGAAGTTGAGCCCAAGGTTTATTGGACCTTTTGAGGTGCTTAGGAAAGTTGGGGAGGTGGCTTATATGCTTGCTTTGCCACCCGGTTTGTCGGGAGTTCACCCGGTGTTCCATGTATCTATGCTCCGGAAGTATGTCGGAGACCCGTCTCATGTGTTGGACTTCAGCACGATACATCTAGATGAGGATTTGACTTATGATGTGGAACCAGTAGCCATTTTGGGTCGACAGGTTCGTAAGCTGATATCCAAGGACATAGCTTCAGTGAAAGTGGAGTGGAGAGGTCGTCCCGTGGAGGAAGCAACTTGGGAGACCGAGCAGGAGATGCGAAGCAGATATCCACACTTGTTTGATACTCTAGGTATGTTTCTTAACCCGCTCGCGGACGAGCGTTTGTTTACGCCTACCACAAGTGTAACGACCCGGCCCGTCGTTACGGGAATTACCACCCCGTTACCTTGAAATTACATATCTTATGCTTTTATAACAGTATTAGAGTATATCGGGTGAGTTAGGAGTGATTTGGATTGAAAATGAAACAAATAGCATGTTTGAAGAAAGCTTGAATATGGAAAGTCAACCAAGAGTTGACTATTGAGTTAGAGTGCTCGGAACCGGATTCTTATGATTCGACTAGTTCCGGGGATCATTTATGACTTAGGAGAGCAATCGGAATTGAATTCGGAGGTCCGGTGTAGTTTTAGGCTTGAATTGGCGAAGGTTGAATTTTGGTGAAAACCGGATGGTAGGTGATATTTTGATCCGGGGGTCGGAATGGAATTCCGACAATTTCTATAGCTTCGTTATGTGATTTTGGATATGTCTGCAAATTTTTAGGTCATTCGGACATCGTTTGATCGGGTTTTGGATTGAATGTTAGTTTTGAAAGTTTTGAAGAAACTTAGGCTTGAATCCGTGAGTAAATGGATATTTTGATGTTTATTATGGTGTTTTTATGATTGGAACAAGTTCGTATCATGTTTTGGAGTATGTTGGTGGTTTTCGTTGGGGTCCCGGGGGTCTCGGGATGAATCCGGGGGTCCAAACGGACCATTCTTGGCCAAAGAAGAGAGCTGGTTTGTTGTCATAAGTGCAGCAGAAATTTACTCTCTGCGATCGCACTAGTGAGCATGCGATCGCGTAGAGTAATGGTGAAGGGGGAGAATTTTACCCTTCGCGATCGCAGAGATAGGGACGCGATCGCATAAGGTCAAGAGCAGAAGCAACGCGATCGCAGGGGCACGGACGCGATCGCGTAGAGTTAACCGGGTGGCCATCGCGATCGCATGAGCATCTACGCGATCGCGTAGAAGAGAAATGGGGTCCAGGGAAAAATGTGATACGCGATCGCAGGAAAAGGGACGCGATCGCATGAAGCTGGATGTTTGAACATCGCGATCGCGTGAGGCGAGTCGCGATCGCGTGAGTCCGGAATTTTGAACATCGCGATCGCGTGAGGCGAGTCGCGATCGCGTAAGGTTAAATGTTCTGGCAGTGAATTTAATCACAGAACAGAGGGGTTACGGGTTCATTAACCCAAAAACTCAATTTTGAGCCCTAGAGAGAAGAAAACTCGAGGAAATCACCGAGGAATCATCGGGTATTCGTCGGAGGTAAGATTCTTGACTCAAAAACATCATTTTATGGTAGAAATAACATCAATCTTCATGAAATTGGGTTGAAATCTTGAAGAAATGTGGCCTAAATATTGAAAAGGGGATTTTTGGATTTGGAAGGCCATTTGAACTCCGATTTCGATAAACTTTATATGCACGGACTCGTGGCGAGATGAGGGCCGCATTGGTACTAATTTTGAAATTTTCGAGCAGTGGGCCCGGGGTCGGGTTTTACCAACTTGGTGTATTTATGCGAATTTCATGTAAATTGAAGTGGGTTATGATTATTTGACCCGTATTTGATATAATTATTGTGGTTTGACTAGATTCTACGCACGAGGGAGATAAATTCAAAGGAAAAGGCATCGCGGACGAGTCTACGACCGGCTAGAGGTGAGAAGTTTGTGTATATGGTAGCCTGAGGGTTCGAAACCCCGGCTTAGCACATTGTGACGCTAATAGGGCATGGCTCGCACACCGTGGCAGGTGCGGGATTGATTGTGACTAGGGATTGAGACCTGGTCCATCCCGGATGTGAATAATATGTTGTTAGTGTTGGAAATACACTGTATTTGCTATATTTGTGGGCTGTAAGCCTTGTTTGGGGCCTTGTGCCGATCTGTAGCGTCCTTAGAGGATAATATTTATGTGATAGCTATAATTGCTTAAATCACTGATCTCAGTCCTGGAAATTGAAATCACACTTTTGAAATGCTAAGTCACCGGCTTTTACAAATTTAATAAAGTTAAAGTATTTTTCATAAATTATGAATTGAGGACCGGAATTAAGAAAAAAATGAATTGTTTTGTGACTTATTTGCTTATTGTGGACTGAGCATGGGATCGGGCTGCACGCCGCAGTGGTTGATATGAGGATCGGGCTGCACGCCACAGCAATATTGCGCTTGGGCTGTAGGAGCCCCTCCGGAGTCTGTACACACCCCCAGTGAGCGCCGTCGACGTTAAATTGGATCGGGCTACACGCCGTAGCGGTTATGTGCATTGCATTGCATCTTTATTTGTTGAATTACTCTGTGGTAGCTGTATTGTATTGTTGATGCTAGTTCGTAGGAGATTCGGACTGTAGTGTAGCTTCATATTGTGGTATTTTGTGGATTTCTTACCTTCAGCTGCTTTTATATATTTATTACTCACTGAGTACTACTCCCTACACCTTTTGTGTGCGGACTCGAGTACTCGGGAGCGATGAGACGAGCATCTCCGGCGTTTGCGGGTGTCGCATCGAGTTGTCGAGGTAGCTGCCTACGTTCGCGAACCTAGCTTCTCCTCTCCTTTCCGAGTTGTTATTTCGTATTTTGTATTCGGACTTGAGTATTTCTATACAGTACTCTCTATTCCTTTGGGTTTTGCTAGAGGCTCTAGACTTGTGACTCGGATCTTTGGGAGTGTCAGTATTTTGTTCAATATTATTATTATTGGAGTTCTTAAACTCATATATTCTTCTTGGGTTGTCCATTTGGGGATGGGTATGTTGTGATAATTAAATTGTTGGTCTGGCTGGCCTAGCTTGATTGTTGGGCGCCATCACGACCGGATTTGGGTCGTGACAGCTGGGTTGCCACCCAACAAGCGCTTGATTTAACGTCGCGGCACGACGTGAATCACTTTCTGCCTCCAATTTGAACTTATGAATCGGAGCCCCAATTTTGATTTAAGCTTATGATTATGGTCATGGGGCGGTGGAACGAATCTGACTGGCCCAAGAAAATAATGTAGTATTTTGCACTCCTTGGCCTTTTTATGAGATGTGTAATCCTGACTTTCTGGCAAGGAGAATTCCGGAATATATATACCTTGTTCGTCATTCCTTGACTCTTCAATTGGTTCAGATGACTCTGTTTCTATACCATCATACAAACACAATGTGAAAAAATATTTGGAGTGTGAACCAATGCGCTCAAACACCTGAACTTCAGGACTCTCAACATCCTCAACATCAATGATACTAGAGACAACAAAATTTAAATCCTCAAAGTCCTTGGCTGGCTCTAGTCTCACTTCTTCAACATTAACATCCTCAAATTGTGGTTGGCTAGGTTGTTAATGTTCTAAGATGACCCCCCCCCCACACACACACACACACAAAATTAACACCTCAAATTCATGCTCTTATTGGCTATTATTCTCAATATTGGCTTGTTGAGCATAAAAGCTTCAACCACTTGACTCAATTGAGCCTCCAACTTACGAATAGTTGCCTCTTGCCTTTCTATATGCAATTATTTTTCATTATTTTGTTCCATAAGGCACTTTAGAATATCCTTGATCTCCTTCAGGTCCGCATTCCCAGGTTCCTTATTCCTATTAACTTCACAAGAAAAGGTAGAACCATCATAGTAAGGGGTTGGGAAAAAAATAAGAAATATAAGCACAACCATGAAGGTGATAATTTTTACCACCACACACATGACAAACATTCCACAAATAAGATTGAGTTGGTGCACATAACTCGTCCTTAGGAAAATTTTGAAAATTTTGCCACGGGTGGTTTCCTTCACAATATGTACGGAGATCAATAGAAGAATTATCTACACCTAAATTCCTATAATTCCCATATGCCATGTTTCTCAAATCGATAGTTATAAAAAAATACAAAAAAAAACAAAAAAACAAAAGAAAAGTTCAAACTCGTAACCTAGCAATATATACAGCTACAACTACACTGTTAGTTCCCCCGCAACGGTGCCAAAATTTGATCACGCCCAACTCTAGTTCTAAAAAGGATAAGCGGTCGCTGCAAATATAACCCGATCTAAAAGTCCAGAGTCAAATCCTACAGAGAACTAAGACTTAGTTGTATTAGTTTAATATCACCAAGAAGACAAGATTGAAAATAAATAAACAGCTGAAAACTAACTATGCTTGAATTGTAAACAATTGAAATAAAGGTCTAAGGTAATGGTTTCCCCCGTTGTTGATTTCCTTGGTTGTATATTTCTTATAGTTGTGAATTAGTTGCATCTATCAATTATGAACTCTCCAACTACCATAAATCTCTCTCAAGCAATTATAATAATTTACTAGACGCACTCTCTCAAGCTACACTAGCTAGATTCACATTAGAGTTCACTTAGATTGTACCCGAGGTATCGTTATCTCTAATCCAATCTCTAAACCCTCGATTATGACTCTTGTCTATACTCTAGGAGTGATGTTGTTCAAATAACTACCTAAATATGCACTCTCTCTCAAGCAGATACATAATAAATAGGAACAGCTAATTGAGGATCCTTTCAATTAACCAAAATCAAAACGTAATTGAACAAATAGAGATTAACAACCAACTCAAAACTATATTAATATAACAACCAAGTCATCCCCAACGGATTTCACCAAAACCTTAGGTTAAAGTATTTAGCTACTCATAACAACGGAAGATAAAACTACTAAATATTTATAATGGAAGAATTACAAGAAAAATAGAAGAGAATAAGGACTATGATATTTTGGGTGGTCTATCACACTTTTTCTTCTTCCAAAAGTAATATCCAAATACCAACCTCCACGGCGGCTCTGTGCTCTTCCGTCGTCAAAAATGTTCTTCTGTGTATATATACCAAGTAGGGTTGGGCCCAAACAATTATCCCTTCTCTAATGTGAAAATGATACTTTTTCCGGGTGAGATGCGTGAGCTCGCGCGTCCTTCACGCATAACTTCGCGCACCATTCTGCCTCAACCCTTAACACACGCGTGTCTTCGTGCATTTTTCACCCTGTTCCATTCCGAATTTGGAGAAACGTAAAACATCAAAGTTGTAGCCCTTTGATTAAGATTTCCAGCCATATATTATGGAGCCAAAATAGATTTCTAAGTAAAATGTTATATCTATTTTACTAGACAGTGCGCAATCTGCCTACTTGAATCTTAGTTTGCTCTAACTATCTTTCGTTGACCCCCAAATACGATCCTAACTTAATTCCTTGAGATTTTACTCAGACTTTAAAGCTTCAAATCACATAAATTTATTCCATAACTTCTATAGCTCGAAATCACACCTACAAGGCATAAAACACACAATTAGTGCAAAACACTAGCGATTAAAGCTTAAACTCAATTAAAGTGCAGTAAACTCGAGTGAGCCATTGCAGCATATCTAGCTACTGCACACGTGTCATATATCTCATGCCATCCGGTAGAGAAATAGGCAGTCCCTCAACGGGTATCCCATATAACACATCCACGTCCTGCAGTGTGATGGTGGCCTTGCCAATGGGCAGGTGGAAATGTGTGTGTCTCTGGTAGCCACCGCTCTATCAGGGTCGTGATCAAAGACCAATCAAGCTACAACCGCCCAATCTCAATCATCCCGTAGAAACCTGTGTCCAGCAGGCGCGCCACTACACCATCATGGAGAATTCTATCATGCAGAAAGTCTCACATGTCGTCCACTCTCCTGGCGCGGAGAGTCTGGGTCAGTAACTCAGCCTCCCATGTGTGGGCGGACATATGATCGTCCTGTACCGACAGTGCACATTGCTTTAGGGTCCTGGATGAATATGTGGCACATTCATGTCATCTACTATAAATTAAACAACATTAATTACATGTTAGTTTTGTAATTTTAAATATTTGTCTGTATATTAAATAATTAAGTTTTATAATTATATAATATTTAATTGTGATGTATTCACATAAGGGTTCTAGGATAGATATTTGAGGTCCAGTAGCACCAATATATCCAAAATTCTTCCATGTATTAGTTTTATTATAATTTTATATGTTAGTTTGTAAATTAAATTTAATTTTTATAATTAAATTCGTATGGGTTCCAGACTAGATATTTGCGGCGTAGTAGCGCTAAAATATCCTAAATTCTTCCATGTATTAGTTTTATAACAATTTTATATATTTGTTTGTTACCTAGTAATTAATTTTTTAAATTAAATATTTACATATGGGTTTCAAGCTCGATATTTGGAATCCACTAGCACCAATTTATTTTGTATTAGTTTTATTATTCTACATATTATGAACACGTAATTTTTGCTCGACTAGAAATACTCCTACAAAAGTTTAAAAGGTAGGTTTTCTAAAATTATTTTTTGGTTTTACGGGATTTTATAGGATTTTCTTGATTAATTATTTGTATTTTTGTGCATATTTAATATCTTTAAAATCATAAAAAATACCACAAAAATGTCAATATTTCATGCATTGTATTTTAGCTTTTGTGTTTGTACTTTAAGATTAAATTGTTAATTAATTTCTTTGTCATTTAAAAATCAATAAACATAATGTTAATTTTTACATTTTTAGTTTCTAGTTTTAAATTAGCAATGTTCCTCAATTAGTTTTAAAGTTAATTAATTGTTCAACTATCAGAAATAGTTAATTAGGTTTATTTCATAATTTAAATTTGATTTAGGACCTAATCTACGTTTTTAAAGTAATTAATTTAGGATTTAAACTAAAAAGAAAAGAGAAAATACAAAAGGAATTAAAGAAATATGTAAATAGGGCCAAAGTTTTAAATGGCCCAAACAATGCCCAAATCCGCCCAAAATTTAAGCCCAAGCCCTTAGAGATTCGACCTAGTCTCTCATTAATTGAAACGATGCTGTTTCACCCACTAATCCCAGCCGTTTGCATCATTTTGATCCAATGGCTCGTAACTGATCTTTTTCCTCCCTTATAACTGTCCGAATGGACCCTTTAAACACTAAAGACCTTCAGAACACTCTCAGCCCCTCGGGCTCTCTCTCTCTCAGATCACTCTCAGAACAGTATCATATAGTAACCGCTGCGGCGTGCAGCCCGATCCATATATCACTGCGGTGTGCAGCCCGATCCATATTTCGCTACGGCGTGCAGCCCGATCCATATGGGTACATGTGCTCACTGTGGGGGTACAGACTCCGGAGGTACTCCTACAGCCCAAGCGCTATATCACTACGGCGTATAGTCCGATATGATATATATATATATATATACCGTTACGGTGTGCAGCCCGATTCATATAAGTATCACTTCGGCGTGCAGCCCGATCCATAATATAAACCCTCATATCTAGGCCCTCGGCCTTATATCACTCAGGGTATCCTCATATCTGGCCCTCGGCCACACTCAGTGTATCCTCATATATGGCCCTCGGCCACACTTAGTGAGAATATCATCACAAGCCCCTCGGGCATTAGTAAAATAGTAGTTCTCAACCTAAATTGTCATTTAAAATATCATTTAAGGCTCAAATCTGAGCAAAAGTGACTGAGTTGTAAAGTAGTGGGGAAACAGTATGACTTAGTCCAAGTAATAAGTCAAAATATTGAGGAAATAGTGATAATAATACACGAAGGATTTAAATAGTTGGCACGAAGCCCAAATATGACAATCAGCCCAAATCACGATGATAACAAGTAAATTTCAGTCAAAGACACAGTAAATTCATATATCGGGACGGACCAAGTCACAATCCCCAACAGTTCTCTACCTTATGCCCACTATCCGGCATGCAAGTCACCTCAATATAGCACTACGATGTGCGATCCGGGGTTTCAAACCCTCAGGATGTCATTTACAGTCATTACTCACCTCGAATCGTAGAAATCTCTAGCTCGTGACGCCTTGGCCCCTCAAACCAGCCTCCACGTGCATCGAATCTATACAACACCAGAGCGAATACATCACAATATGCCAATGGGATAATACCCAACCGAAAACTATCGAAAAATAGCAAAAATCTCGAAATTAGCAAAACTTGACCCCCGGGCCCACTTCTCGGAAATCAGAAAATTTAACATCAATGGATTCCTCATCTTCTCGCGAGTTCATACATACCAAGAACTCTCAAATCCGAGCTCAAATGACCCATAAAATCCCAATTTGAAATATCAAAAACTCAAGCTCTAGTTCATCAATTTTAGGCTTAATTCCCATGAATTTCTAGGTTAATTTCACATAAAAATCATGTTTTTAACTCATAAAATTACCTCCAGTCAATCCCAGTCGAAACCCTCTTCAACTGCTCCCAAAAAGATCTCAAGATGTTCACAATGGAGGAAAATAACTTATGCTTGCAGATGAAATATTTATAACATTCTGCCGAGATCACAGTAGATAACCATATGCGAACACATCTGAGCTACTACGATCGCAAAGCTCAAATTTTTCAGGCCTCCAAAATGTTCTATTCGATCGCAACTGGACCTCTGCGATCGCAATGCACCATCCAACAACATTGTGCGATCATAACACTTCTCATGCAATTGCATAGCACAACCAAACAGCCCTTATAATTCCTTCTACGCAATCAGAGCCCTTGCTATGCGATCGCATAGAGCAAAATTGCTCTGCACTGACTGTTGCATTTAAGCAATATTTTCCAACTTTAAAAATTCCTGTTAACCATCTGAAATCACCCCGAGGCCCCTAGGACCTGAACCAAAAGGACCTACATGTCTTAAAACATCATCCAAACTTGTTACAATCATCAAAACATATCAAACAACACTAAAATCATCAATACTCATCGTATTCAAGCCTAAGTTCTTCCAAAACTTCCAAAAACGCATTCGATAAAAAATCCAACCAAATCACCTCCGAATCATCTGAAATTTTGCACACACATCCCAAATCACCTAACGCAGCTACGACAACTCTCAGAATTCTATTTCGACCCTCAGATTAAAATATCACCTAACAATCGGATATCGCCAAAATGCTAACTTTGCCAATTTAAGCCTAATTCTACACCGAACCTCTAACATCAATTCCGATCACACTCTTGAGTCACAAATCACTTCCTGAAGCTAACCGAATCACCATAAATCATATCCGAGCCTTCTACCTCAGAAGTCAACATCCAATTGACTTTCCTAAAATAAGCCTTCCTTAAAGAGACAAAGTGTCTCATTTTCTACCAAAAACCAATCCAAATCAACTCTAACACACAAATTACTAATAATAAAACATGAAGAAGCATAAAATGGAGGAAATGGAGCAGTAACTCATAAGACGACGGGTCGGGTCCTCACATCCTCCCCAACTTAAACAAATGCTCGTCCTTGAGCATACCCAGAGTTGTTCTAAAGGCCGACCAGTCGCTGAATAACCTTACCATGCATATACCTGGGGGTGATCCCACGTCACCCTATCTCGTATAGTTCTGATAACACATAGAAACTGAAATTACATAACTCAATCTGTCCCATAAATCGTAGAACCACATTTCACTTTCCGAAATCATACACAAGATCAGAACCTCACATATATACTTAGAATATGCCCAAACCAGCTGTAATAACCCATACCTGCAACCTCAGGTGCAATCATATGATATACTAGATATCCCAAACACTCAAAATGATAACTTTTATTCACAGTAGTTGCCCACAACACCCGAATACCAGTAGAAAATCTCTTATCAACTAAGGTCTTATTATAACACTTTCATATACTGACAATAATAAATGAAACATGCAATGAACCGTAAACATTTCTTAGATCAGCCATTCATGGAGCCACTTTCCTTTTGACCTGGACCACAGCAGATTCCGAGCTGAACTTCGATATTATCCTTCCAACAAGCTGAAATCAAATCCGTTCGTATTCATTAGTGATCCAAATGATCACCTTGAATCCAACATACCACTCTAGTGATATGACACCTCAATACAGGCCTAAGCCACAACTTGCATAATACACGCACCAATAAGAAATGGTCTGAACATACTTAAATCATGAAAAATGACTCAAACGAAAGAGTTGTACCTCAAGATTATCAGTACCATCACAACACAAGACTGAGACCCCATCTTACATCATAGAAATACAACACTTGAATCTACCCCGAAAGGTCATATCTCCACGTGGCCTCGCCACAATGTGCGATCCTATCCAAATATTATTACATATGAAACACCTCAAGTCACCATGCTCAAAATCCACAGCCAAGCACAATTTGATGTCGGGAACCCAAGCAAATCATTACATCCATGGTGAAACATATAACTTATGCCATAAAAGCCGGATATAACATAACCGGTACATCAACCACCGTGAAACACCCAATCACTCTTCCTGCTCGACTTCCACTATGAATTCCCAATAGAACCGTACCACATGTGCCCATAGCCAACGAATCATAACGTCTCGCAGCACAATAGCATCTCATAGATCTCCCCAGATCACTAACAAGCTTACTAACGATCGAATCAATCTATCCCTCAACAATAAAATTTCAGGGTCAACCAAGCTGACTTAAGCTAGAAAACGCATCCACATTGACCTCCCAACGAACTCATCAAGGAGGCCTGAAACTACTCCTTCCACTACTACGGCTCCTACCAAGGCCATACGATACGGTGCCCGGCACCAAATCAATATCGAAATCTACAACCTCGCCCGGTGACATGCCCGGCTATAAGAAATTCATTCAAAAAGTCCCTCAACACCGGAACTGAACCAATGGTAGAAACCTATTCATTGACATCCATCACGAAGGTCCAATTAAGGAAAGCAATCATCCCCAGCCATCCACTGGTCTTTGGAATACAAACCACTCTGCTAGAACATAATCTGATGCACCTCACTACTCAACCTGTGGCATTTTCGGCATAGCCCGTAGCGTAATAGTTCAGAATCACCTAACACTAAGACAACCAGTCTGAATTTCTACATCACAACCAAAATCTGACATACAAGCAAATAAAGATCCACTCGGGCCTCCAAATCTCGATTGTCATTAAACGGTGCCGAAAACCACGACATAGCCTGTACATGAGAACGCCCAGTCTCCAACTCCATATAGCACACGAATCATCATACCTGATCCCAGTTTCTGCTATCTGGATACGTATCACACCTCAATTACCCAATTATTCCATGAAATATATTCTAAAATTCTCATGTGCCAACAAGAAAACCTATCTATCACTGGTCGATTTAATAAGAAAGTGCCACAATACTACCGAAGTGCCATCAACTTAATCACATTGCCCTATTACTGAAACATATACCCTCATCAAATCACTATAATTAGCAATACCATTTCCTTAATCATCTGAAGATCATTCACCCAAATCATCTGAAGCTCGATTCACTAATCACCTAAAATTGCCTGTGCTACTTAAGAATTTAATGACTTTCAATTCAGAACTGAACCGCAACCTTACACACATGAATCTCAATCCTCCATAACATATGACATATACTATACCACCCTAGGATAACATGAGAACTTCATCTCCCTTCCTAACCACAAACATCTATGTACTCAACTAGTCAAGAACTCTCTATTAGTCCCACCTGGAAGAAGATCACTACCCATACCAAGCCTCTCACACTCGTAGAAAATACACATCTCCAATCACGGTAAAAATCAACAACAACTCTCCCAACTCCATTTGCACAAACAAAATCGCCAGGACTGAATCCTTCTAACCAGACCAAGCTAAGCAACCCGTCAAAACCCAAGAGCATTGCTGCGAAATACCTTTACGAATTCATTACCTTGAACACACAAAGATTTAATCACATCCTTACCATACTGATTCGGTATTCTATCAAGATACTCCATGCATCTAAATTTCTTTCTGTTTCATCCTCAACTTGATATTTTCTCTTGATGTATCACCACAATGCCTCACCCAGGCTTACCACACGAGACCCGAGCATAAACTACATTGTCTGAAACCCATAAGCCATTGAGTACTCTCTCTCGAATATTCCTAAAAACACCACATTCCGCAGCACTTCACTCTGAATAACTTCTTGTGAATCAAAATTTGTTACCTTTACTTTCCTGATAATGATGCATAGAATCCCATAATTAACATAGAAATACCACAAACCTGAACCTCTTCCAACAAAAATATAATTTCTAACCACACATGCAACATTAAGATACCTAATTGTTCCCTGTAGAATATTTAACACATTAGAGTCATCCTTGTAAGTCGTCTTCCCTTAGTCACTGCAATTTACCTGACCCAACAAACAGAACCACACGTGCCTTATTGGCACTCCGACACTACAAAATAAAACTCTTATCCCAATACAACCAAGCAACTTCCTGCTCTAGGCACCAAGCATTCTTTGCCAACAACAACTATAGATATTCCGTGATTCTCATACCCTATAAAGCATAATATAACCTTTGTCAAAAAAATTCCTTTACTCTAGCCATAGCTAATTCACTCGCATGCCCCAAATAGGAACCAATATAGCATTTAAATGTGCAATTCAACTGCTCACAACAGACTCCCCACTTGGCTCGAAGCCATAGATCAAGATACACTTATTAACTCGTCACATGGATATCCAACCACCATTCCGACTAATAGGGACAATACCGAACATTTAAGTTCAAAATACTTGCTCACACAATTAGCACTTCGGTGCTCAAGCCATAAGCAAGGATCCGGCCTCACGTCCTCCAAACTGGCCTAACATACTCACAAAGATTACATCTCGCCCCTCGATCGGGGAATTACAAGCCATCGAGGCACATATGACACTGAGCGCTAATATGCGCATACAAACGCGTGGAAGGAATTTCAAGAGTTCCTTTTCAAGCTAAATCAAGGACGCACGATAAGAATTTCAAGAATGTGAAGTTTTCCTAAAGGTTCTGCAGCCTCTCGAGGATAAATATAGACGTCTCTGTACCGATCCGTGAGACTCTACTAAACTTGCTCATGACTCGTGAGACCTAGTAACCTAGGTTCTGATACCAACGTGTCACGATCCAAACCCTGCACTAGTCGTGATGGCGCCTATTGTAAAGACGAGGCTAGCCAACTAACACAACACATCTCTTTCAAAAATAGTTAAGCATAAATGAACAGTAAAAATATGACTTTTTAATATTAATTAACGAAATTACAATCCAGCACAGCCCGACCGAGGTGTCACAATTCACGATATTAGAATATAACTACCACTACAAGTCTAGAATATACAAATAGGACTAATAAAAATAAAGGAAGAACATGCGGTGCTGCGAATGCCGGTAGTCGCCTCGCTAATCTCTATTAACTCAGCCTCTGATCCGCTCAAAACCCACTACCAGGTGAATAAATACATGTATATGCACACGAGATGCAGGGAGTAAAGGGAATACTCCAACTCAATGAGTAATAAAGGTAAATAATAATTGAGTAGTGAGAAATCACGTAAAGTAAACCATCATGATGTATAAAAGCAGGGTACAATTATCTAAGAAAATAGTGAAATTTGTGAAATCTATAGAAATATCTTGGCTCAGTTTAAATCTCTTTTGAAAATGATCCTTTCAACAGTGATGAAAACAATTTCAAAATAGTTAGTGCTCGTAGGCATAGAAAAATTCGCCCCTCAGGCGCAACTATCACAGTATAACAAGTAAAAGACAAGTAAGTACGCAAAATAAGTACATAAGGCTCGTCCCTCGGGCAATATCTCAAAGTAGTACCAGCCCTTCGGGCTCACCTTCAGAACACTCTCAGCCCCTCGGGCTCTCTCTCTCAGATCACTCTCAGAACAGTATAATATAGTAACTGATGCGGCGTGCAGCCTGATCCATATGGGTACCCGCGCTCACTGTGGGGGTGCAGACTCTGGAGGGACTCGCACAGCCCAAGCACTATATCACTGCGGCGTGCAGTCCCATCATATATATATATATATATATATATATACTGTTATGGGGTGCATCCCGATCCGTATAAGTATCGTTGCGGCATTTAGCCCGATCCATAATATAAACCCTCACATCTAGGCCCTAGGCCTCATATCACTCAGGGTATCTTCACATCTGGTCATCAGCCACACTCAGTGTATCCTCACATCTGGCCCACGGCAACACTCAGTCAGAATATCATCACAAGCCCCTCATGCATTAGTAAAATAGTAGTTCTCAACCCAAAGTATCATTTAAAATATTATTTAAGGCTCAAATCTGAGTAAAAGTGGCTGAGTAGTAAAGTAGTGGGGAAACGATATGACTGAGTTCAAGAAATAAGTCAAAACATTGAGTAAACAGTGATAATAATCCACGAAGGTTTCAAATAATTGGTACGAAGCCCAAATATGGCAATCAGCCCAAATCACGATGATAACAAGTAAATTTCAGTCAAATACACAGTAAATTTATAAATCGGGACGGACCAAGTCACAATCCCCAATGGTGCTCTACCCCACGCCCACTATCCGGTGTGCAAGTCACCTCAATATAGCATAATGATGTGTGATCCGGGGTTTCAAACCCTCAAGATGTTATTTACAATCATTATTCACCTCGAACCGTCAAAATCTCTAGCTCGCCACGCCTCTATCCCTTAACCGGCCTCCACGCGCGTTAAATCTATCCAACACCAGAGCGAATACATCACAATATTCCAATGGGATAATACCCAATCGAAAACAATCAATAATTAGCAAAAATCTCAAAATTAGCAAAATCCGAGCCCCGGGACCACTTCTGGAAAATCAGAAAATTTAACATCAATGGATTCTTTATCTTCTCACGAGTTCATACATACCAAGAACTCTCAAATCCGAGCTCAAATTACCCATCAAATTCCAATTTGAAGTATCAAAAACTCAAGCCCTAGTTCATCAATTTTAGGCTTAATTCCCATGAATTTCTAGGTTAATATCACATAATAATCATGTTTTTAACTCATAAAACTTACCTCTAGTCAATCCCAGTCGATACCCTCTTCAATTGCTCCCAAAAAAGCTCTCAAGATGTTCAACAACAGAGGAAAATAACTTAGGCTCGCGGATGAAATATTTATAACATTCTGCCCAGATCACTGTAGCTAACCATATGTGATGCATCCGAGTTACTGCGATCGCATAGCACAAATTTTCCAGGCCTCCAAAATGCACTATATGATCGCAACTGGACCTCTGCGATCATAATGCACCGCCCAACAACACTGTGCGATCGCATAGCACAACCAAATAGCCCCTATAATTCCTTCTATGCGATCGCATAGAGCAAAATTGCTCTGCACTGACTGCTGCATTTCTGCAGTATTTTCCAACTTTAAAAATTCTCGTTAGCCATCCGAAATCACCCCAAGTCCCCCGGGACCTCAACCAAAAGCACCTACATGTCTTAAAATATCATCCAAACTTGTTCCAATCAACAAAACACATCAAACAACACTAAAATCATCAATTCTCATCGGATTCAAGCCTAAGCTCTTCCAAAACTTCCGAAACATGCATTCGATCAAAAACTCAACCAAATCAACTCTGAATCATCTAAAATTTTGCGCACATATCCCAAATCACCTAACGAAGCTACTGGAACTCTCGGAATTCCTTTTCGACTCTCGGATCAAAATCTCACCTAACAACCGGATATCGCCAAAATGCTAACTTCACCAATTTAAGCTTAATTCTATACCGGACCTCCAACATCAATTCGAATCACACTCTTGAGTCACAAATCACTTCCCGAAGCTAACTGAATCACCGGAAATCATATATGGGACTTCTAACTCATAAGTAAACATCCGGTTGACTTTCCCACCTTAAAGAGACTAAGTGTCTTATTTTCTACCAAAACCAACCCAAATCAACTCTAACGCACCAATTACTGATAATAACACATGAAGAAGCATAAAATGGAGAAAACATAGCAGTAACTCTTAAGACGACTGATTGGATCGTCACATACATGTTCTCTCTAGATTATTTAAATGGGGATCACAGGAGATGGGCCAGACTTATAAATTGGCCCAATTGGGAATTATTTGATAAAGTCTGGACCCCGGGCATCTGGGCGGCTGGGCCTGGGTGCTAAACCTAATAACTGGGCCCCAACCATGAACCTGTTTTAAAGTTAGTGTATTTGTAATTTTGATTTAGAGTATGAGAAATCGTAGTAGTATCATTAATTTAATTTGAGTGCAATAATCTTCCTATTTGATTTTCAATCTCGTGTGAACTAATTCGGGGTTAGACAGTGTGTGCTTTATGATTATTCATTCTGAAGCACAATCACGACAGGCCTAGCCCCCGTTTTTTTTTTTTTTTTTTTTTGTTATTAGATTACCCTAAATAGCTAAAAACTTCTTGTATCCCAAATGCTTCTACGTCCATAATCGATAATCTCAAACCTTAGAAAATGATTATATGAACACCGTAGTTTGCTTTAAGCGCGTAATTAAATTATCACGGTTATGGGTACGATTTTCGTGATATGGTCGTGATACATAACTTTCAAATTTGGGTGCACATTTCATGTGACCCGACCATAACTTCAAACAATAATAAAATATATATGTTGTAAATTGTGAGTACGGTTTCCGTGACATTATTCGCAACGTGTACAAAAATAAACAAGTGTACGATAATCATAACTTGTTCCAGAAATAATTTCATAAAACATGAACTTAATCAGATAATTAGGCCAATTATTAATAGTTGAACGACCGTGCTAAAACTACGGAATCCGATAATGCCTAACACCTTCGCTCGGGATAATAAAATTTCTTACCCGGTCTTCCGATTTTGCCGACTTTTAAACAGAGTCAATGTTTCTCGATTTGGGACTTAAAATAAATCGGTGACTTGGGACACCTTAAACTATTCCAAGCTCGATTTGGGATTTAAAATTGTGACTTGGAACACCTTAAACTATTCCAAGTGGCCACTCTCAAATTAAATAAATAATTTCATTTCGATTAATATCACTTTAATTAGGAAAGCTCTCTTATATACCCCTCGGGTAAAAAGGAGGTGACACATGTTAGTTTGTAAATTTAATATTAAACTTTTATTATATTTACATATGGGTTCCAGGCTCCATCTTTAGAGCCTAGTAGCACCAATTTATTCTATATATTATTTTATTATTTTATGTATTAGTTTGTAAATTAAATATTTAATTTTTATAATTAAATATTCACAAATGGGTTCCAGTAGCACCAATTTATTCTATGTGTTAGTTTTATTTTTACATGTTAGTTTATAAATTAAATATTTAATTTTTATAGTTATACGATATTTAATAATTAAA
Source organism: Nicotiana noctiflora (assembly GCA_032618575.1). Classification (NCBI taxonomy): domain Eukaryota; kingdom Viridiplantae; phylum Streptophyta; class Magnoliopsida; order Solanales; family Solanaceae; genus Nicotiana; species Nicotiana noctiflora. The sequence continues at coordinate 191,856 of JASVEL010002987.1, forward strand.
GATCCATATATGGGTTCCAGGCTCGATATTTGCGGCCTAGTAGCAACAAATATATGTTAACTAAAATTGGACAAAATTTGTATTTTGATCTATCAGTTATTGGACATATTTTTTAGTATAAGAGATACTTAAACTAAAGGAAAATTACGCTAAAAGGCACTATATTTTACTACGCCAAAAGGTATCACTATTTTTTATTACCCTAAAAGGCATTATATTACTAGTTTTTAAGCAAAAAATAATAATTTAAATCACATAAAACACAACAAATATATTGTAATAAAAAATACATATAAACAGTAATAGTTATTTATTAATATTTTTATTAACAAACAATAACGATTTCACAATTATATTAGATTTATTTACAACACTAATATCTTAGTCCGGATAAAAATAACATATTAATTTAATCGGAAAAAGACAAAATAACATACAACATATTCAAAATAACTAATTTGCATTATTTATACGAGTTTGGACATAAACTAAATCGAAATAACTCGATTTACTTTTTCGAAAAGTTGAAGATTTAAAAATTTTGACTTCAGAACAAGCAACCCACAACAATAGAAGGCTTGACTAGGATGTCGGACCAATAATATCTACTTTTTACGAGACGTATAGGGTCCACACGAGCTTTTTTATTGTTAATGGAGGGGGGGACCGCTGTTATTTAAAAATGAAAGAGGAAGGGGACTGGGCAGAAACGTGGGAAAGGAAGGGTTATATTATTTTTGTATATAAAACGCGGTTCATCGCTGCATTTTATATAAAGTACGATAATGGACCGCATTTTATATAGCAGTGAGGGGTGTTCAAAACCGAACTGAAATCGAAAATCAAACCGATATCGAAGCTTAATGGCTTATTGGTATCGGGTTAACAGTTTAACGGACGAGAAATGAATTGAAATTTTTTTATTAACGAGCTATCAGTTTGGGAACAGATTATTCAATTTTCTTAATGGATAATCAATTAATCCAAAATTTATTTTTATCCATATATATAAATAATCATAAGCAATGCAGAATAGTAAGCCTTGAACCCTTTGTTTGTTGGAATAGTAAGCCTTGAACCCTTGTCATGGACTCATCTATTGTATCCTATAGAGTATAGACTGAAATGTAGTCTACTGAGCGTAGGAATTTTATTTTGAGTCAGCGGTCAGCAAATAATTAATGAACGATATACATATTGAATTAGGCCGATAAATCGCCCAATAAGAGCTAAACTGATACCAATCTGCCCGATATCTTATCGGGTGGCTAGCGGATAAATATATTTAAAAGCCGATAACCGATAAGCCAAACCGTTTAGAGAAAATAACCGTCCAATCCGCCCAATAAGAGGCCCTAATAGCAGTCTTATCAACTTTGTGTAAAACGCGATATGTTAAAGCGTTCTATATAAACACGTTTATGAACCGCGTTTTATATAGAAATATAACTTTCTTTTTTTACACTTAAAAACATATCTAGTGACAAAAAGAACCACATTTAGGTTCGAACTCTAGAAGAGGTTAAAAAAATATAATCATTTTGTGTTTGTCTATTTTAGGATGTAGGCTCTTTCCTCAAAACTTTTACGACTGGAAGGAGCTATGTTAGATTCATTCAACACTCTTCTGAAATGTTTTCTAAGGGACCTAGCTTAAATGAAGAACAGAGAGCGGAACCAGATAAAACAGCATAATGTGATTGTATTTCTCATTGATTGAAGCAAACTGTTCAATCAGATTTATAGAGGCTATTGTTAGCTATGTTATAGAACTCAACCACTCTTTGCTACCGATAAGCAATCTTTCATCTTAAGTTCTTAACTAGAGTTTCGGGTTCCAGCCTTATATATGAAATCGCCTTTTAGGAAATGCTTTACCCTCAATGTAAAACTTTTCCGGCACAAATACGGATTTAGTCGAGTTCCAATACAGATATGAATACCAGGTGAAAAACCAAAAATATAACCACTCCTCGCTACAGCACAAGCTGCAACTCATCTGAAAATTAACTAAACCTCCTACTTGTTGCCAACTGATTAACCAAACTAATTAATGATGCAAGTTGTTAGTTAAACACGTGTGCTCTTCTATTATCCGACCAGCATTAACAATTACGGGCCGTTTGGTATGATGGATAAACAAAAGTAATCATGAGATAAGAATTTAGTACCGTCTTATCCCTTATTTGGTTACTAATCAAGGGATAAGCTGAATTAAAAATAACACCGGGATAACTTATACCTACCAAAGGGTGGAATAGTAATTCCAGGATAAAGCAATAAAATTAACAATCCCATGATTACTACAACATAATAAACCGTCAATAAGAAATAATACCAGGAAAACTAATCTAAGCATAACTAATTCCAACATAACTAATCCTAACATAACTTGTCTTCAAACGGAATGACCCGTTAGTTTCTGCATAGACATGTATCCCGTTAACTTAATGGAATGACTGAGAAAATTGTTCAACAGAAAATAGTCTAAACCCTCTCCAATAAAGAAGGTGATTAAGCAAATCTGGAGCCGGTCTAAAAGAATAAAAGCAACTATGACAAATAGCTTTTCTGCAAGACAACTGAATGACCTGCTTCATTTAACTTGACTGAAAAATTGATCAGCAGATTAGAGAAACAGACACAATCACAGAAGAGACTGTAAGCAAAATGACTGCAACCGTTTTTGACAGCTAAAACATGTGAAACAAAAAGAATTATGAAGATACTTAACATGGCAGTTAAATAGTATAAATAACTGAGCTAGAAGCAGGGGAGGAATCCATATAGCTTCACGAACACAAGCTTCCGGTCTTTTTAAGGCGAGAAACTCGTTTTCGATGGTGACGGCCCTGTCTATGTTGTTCCCATTCATGCTCGCCTCTCAGGACCTTATTCCCGCATGGCTGACAAGTAATCATAATTATAAAGCAAGTATATCAGAAAAACTATATACATATTGCATGATTGGCAATTATCACCGAATTACAAATAGTTGGATACGTAGGGTTTATCTTCATTTTTACTTTTAACTCATCTTTTTTTGAGAAAGAAGACATGGAAGGAATGTAGCAGCTATTACTAACCTCACATACATACTGAGTCCAGAGATCTTTTTGCATCAACTTCAATTCTTCAGAAGCATTACTGCCATTCTCTATACTGGATTCCCCAGTGAGAAAGGATTTGATTATGCTGGCAGAGGGTTGGACCACTTCTACTGCCCATACATCATCAGAGCCACCTGTGTAAAATAAATTCAGATCTTCACAAGAACAACAAAAACAAAAACAAGACACCTGCTACGAAGAAAGGACAATAAAACTGAAGCCAAATTTCAACGTAAATTTACAACCAAATCACATACTTATAATGGACTTTGTGGCATCAACATAATGTATGTTCCAACCAAACAGCATCTGCAGCCGATTAAGCCTTCTCCTCTGAGAACAATTAGACCATCAGCATTAGACATGAAAAAAAAGTTCTAACTCAAAGAATCTCAGGATCACTAGCAGCTAGAGCACTGAAAGCCCAATATTTTGCAAGTACTTTCTCGGTCTTGTATTAAATGATTGTAGTATAACTTAAAAAGGCTTCTCTCTCTTGTGGAGGGGAAGAGTATAAGAATTTCATGCTCTACATCTTTTTATGAACTTTGATAAGCTATATATCTTCCAGATATTCCCACCCGATGGAGGCAAACTTGAAAAAACTGAGAGTTTTCCACACAATCATTTTTACTTGATTATACCTTGTTTAAACATACAACTAGCCACCGTAGAAGGAAATAGAACTTACTTGACGTCGGACTAGTCTTCGTGTGTTCAATTTGACATTTTCAATTGCTTCAGTTAAAAGAGCTTTCTGTTCATTATTATCGGAGGAATCCATGATATGATGTATATTCAGTTCCAGTGTCTGATCATTTAGTGTCTGAACATAAGACCCATCACAAGGTTTTTGATGTTCCAGTTTGTAAAGCCTAAGAAATGGCTCAAATTCCCTAACACCGATGGCCTGCCTCAAGCCTTTTGTATAGTCTGCATCCAGTGTATAGATGTCAAAAACTTCCTTAAGTAGACCAGCATCAACCATGAGATCAACTCTTTTATTGACAAATGGATCCATAGTGGAAAGGGATGCATTCACGCATAAGAAGCAGAAATCATATCTCGAATTATCAACTTGACCCCAGTTCTGCCCTGCCACAAGCAACAAAATAGCATGAAGAGATATGCTATGGAAATACACATCACCAATCAACAGGCTATAGCTAGTTTCTATAGTCTCCTTGATAACTAAATTGAGCCTGTCCAAATTTCTCAAGAATTCTTTTGACAGACGAATGGGCATATGTAAATGTCTTACAGTAGTTTGTGCTTCTTTTTTTTGTTTTGTTTTTTTGGATGAAATAAGTGGGATGCCATTAACAAAAAGCATCCAGAGGATGCATAGATTACAAAAGAAAGAGAATTATCAGCCCAACGACAAAATAATTATTGTAATACTAAAGTGATGATAAATTCCAAATAAGAGTCAGGGTTATATACAGGGGTAGAATTAACCCAGTTAAAAAGATTAACTAGACATTTGGCCTTGAGTGCATGGTTGGCAGTTGAAATGCCATCAAAACATCTTTGATTCCTTTCTGTCCATAGACACCACAAATTACAAGCAGGAATCATAGACCATATCCTTTTGATGGACTTCCCAACTCTCCAGGCATTCCAACTCAAGAAAGCCCCCCTGACTAGCATAGTCCAGTGTAGTCCAAAAAATGACAAAAACATGTTCGACATGCTTGTTGCATCTGGGCAATGAAGAAACGGGTGACTAGTTGTCTCTGGGTTGCAAAGGCACATGTAACATCTGTTAGGTAGTTGAAAAATCCGCCTGATGAGATTGTCTTGAGTTAAGCATGCTCCCTTTATAGTGATCCAGCTGTGCATTTTATTAATAATGTGGATTATCCTCCTATAACCATTAACAATGAGTATTCCTAATTTTTCTCTTCTCGTTTCGATAGTTGATCTAAAAACAATATCATGTTTCTGCTTGTTAAGTATAAATGGAATCTCTTCCGACCATTCTATTGTATGGACTACTACTATTTCTTACATGAAACATGGCACCGCTATGATTTCCAGTAGTATCAAGATAAACAGATGGAAGAATGGAAGAACGTAAAAGCAAGAGAATCTTAAACTGACAAATATTTGAGCTTTAGCAAAGTGAAGGCTTGAAAGAAGGTTGGTAGACAGGGAACCCAATATGATGCATTGATGCGTATATATCCATGGATATTTGAGCTCCCTGCACCAAATTCCATTTTTCTATCAAAAGAATTCAATGTAAATATTTTCTCAAGAGTATCGTAGTAAAGGGAACAATCTGATTCCATCATTTTTTTTAGACCAATCTGATTCCATCACGTAGCAACTCAAAAACAATTACTACTATCTGCAAAATCAAATCTTACTATCATTTGAAATTAACACAATTAACTTTATGGAAAATTCTGTTAATATAACCAACGAATGAACAAAAAGAACACACCTCTACAGTCCTCTCCTGAAGAAGTTTGCTTGGAATAACACCAAATCGTTCATACAAATTCAGGTATTGGTTGATCTGCAGCTTATGGCAACAGATACATCAAGTGAAACCTCTAACAATAGATAGGAATCACAAGTCTATATGAAGCATTGTTACTTATTCCATCTCAAAGATTGTATCTGTTGTAGCATAAAAGCAATCACTTTTTAACAATTCTACCCCTAATAACCATCTGCTCAAAATAAAGAAGCATTGACATAACAACTCTGAATATATAGTGTCAGAGACTAGAAAATCACAAGAAAGTCTCAAGGTGAATACAAGGACAGAGAACTCTTAATACAGACCAACTCAGTCCTAGGAACACATAACAATGGAAAATAACCTCTGGGAAAAGCTAGGTAAGTGGATCTGCAGCTTGCAACTTGAAGCAACGTGCATAATCAAGCCCAACAATATAATGTCTCAACTAAAATCGTTGTAGCTGTGATATCTTAGAATAAGAGAGCAATTTGTGTTAAAACAATGTCATTATAGTTGTTACATCTTTAGAATAAACAAAGCAATTCATTGTAAATAGTCCTGTCACCAAAAGATTCTCAGCTCATTGCATCATGGGCAAAGAAACTAGAAATCATATGAAGCAAAACATGACCACACCTTTCTATCATTATTTGGATGAATTTTCTTAGCTGCAACTGGATCAATATCTTTAAGACGGTTGTAAGCACAATCATAATCCTCGCCCATAAATTCAACTTCAAGATCAGGTTGTTCATCTTCTGCAGAGAAAGGAGAAAATTGTGAAGAGTCCCACATCCGTAGTTGTAAGGGATGGATGGTCTTTTAATATGGCTTGAGCAATCCTCACCTCATGAACTAGCTTTTGGAGTTGAGTTAGGCCCAAAGTCCAGTTCTTTAACAATAATCATACCTATAATCCTTTGGTTTTGAATAAATAAATGTTGACAGAAAAAACAGACAGAACTACTTGCTTACCTTGAGAGTCGCTTAAGCAATTTGATTCTGGATCTTCAACAGAATCATCAAGAAGGAATGGACTCACAAGAGCCTAAATGCAAATAAATCAAATCAAGAAGAAGATAACTAACAACACCAGTTAGGAAGATTTTAGGAGAACTGAAAAACAGAATTTAGTAAAATGGAAAAACTGAATAGTCACAAGTCAAAAGAAAAACCAACAGATTTAGCTGCTAGCCTCAAACAGAGAAAAAAAGAGTTGATGCACGAGTATATTGCCGATTTTGGAGCAGCTCGTGGTAGGCTAGAAATATAGATTTTTGGCTTTACTTCACCTATTATTTGCTACACTTTAATTGTGTTTGAGCTCAATTATGGACAATTTATACTAATTACGTCTTTTTTGTTGTGTAGGTTGAGAATGTGGGCTAAGACAAGTTTGTGGAGCTAAAATGAATAAAATGAGACTTTGAAGTTTGAGTAGAAGGCCAAGGATAAACCGGGATCGAATTCAGAGGTCGAGGATCGAATATGTATGTATAAAAATGAAGAAAAATATTCAAGACCGAGATTTGCATTGCCACGACGTGGGACACGTCATGTCCAAGGTGCTGTTGCCTATTGGAATCGTCCTGCAAAGTTTTGCATTTCTCTGTAAAGTGCCAAAGGCACGGCGTGCCACGTCTAGTGGGCCACTAGGTGGCTGTCCCCTTTGAGTCTGACTAGACCAAAAGTTCAAGGCTTCTGAACATCTCCATTGACATGTCGTCTGACACAGAGTGTCAGGAAAATTTCGGCCCCCCAAAATAGTTTTATTTGTCCAAGACTATTCCAACACAGTGTAAATACTTTCTAAACACAATTTTGAAGGGGGGTTTGACCTAGGAAGCTATTGGAGAGCGGCTAAGGAGTAAAAACAAAAGATTTTCATCAGTTGTGTCACCAACGATCGATTCAAGACGAGAGTTTATATAGGAAGTTGGCTTGGATGATTTTTATGGAAAATTCTGTTAATATAACCAACGAATGAACATGAGAAATTAACACAATTGTTGTTCATGAATTTATCTCATGTTTAATTGCTTGAATTAGTTGGAGGAGCTTTAATCTTAGTTGTGATTTTATTCTTTATCTTGTTTCATCAAAAAGTAACATTTCTTGAATATTGTTGCAATGTATGCCTTAATTTACTTTGGTGATTCTTTAAAGTAATCGAAAGAGCTTTGTAATTTGCCGTTTGAATTAAGATTGAGAAATATTTGCGAGAAATTTCTCTTAGACCATTCCTACCAACGAGATGCTTGCATATTTTCTCTACATTTGACATTAGCTTATTTCAACGGTTTAGGCTTAATTGGTCGTAGCTCAATTCTAACCGTCGTAGCTCAATTCTCAGTTTCTTGTGATCAATTCGACTTAGTTCTAATTTTAGTTTGATAGTTATAGTATTAATCGTCCCAATTCAAAAGTTTATTTCTCCTGAATAGCGTTAAGCCTTAAATTACTAGAACATTGTTTAAACCAATGCCCGTGGAGACGACAATTTTCTATGCTATCTTTGACTAAGGAGCTTTCAATTTATATACAGTGGTTTGCGCTTGTCAGCAGCTCATAATACAAGAGACAGATGCTAATAGTAGTTAAGGGCAGCACCCACCAAAAGCTAACTCTATAACTAACCCTGTGAACCATTCTGGAGAAAAGTAAGTTTCTGATTAATCAGACTATTGAGGTAGCCAACTTATGTAATGATATGTCATTTTGGTCCTAGTGTCTTTTGAAATCTCTATCAATGGTAGACTCCATGCACACAAGCAAAAAACTGGAGAGTGGAGAAGTGTAAAAGAATACCTGAATATAATAATTTGTTCCGCCAACTATAACTGGCAACCTATTGCGGGACCATATCTCACTTATGATCTGAAAATACAAATAAAATAAGAAACACATCAGCAGAAAGAGTAGTAGAGAGATACGTCTGTTGATGGGTATATACGTTTCAACAGCTTTCTTCAAATTTTCCTAGACAAGATGGCTCAGAGACACTAATCAAAATTGCTACAAGGAAAGACAGGTTAGTTATGCCTAGTGAAAAAAGTAAGATGTGTGCTCCAAAATAGTTGGTCATTGAAACTGTGGAGAGGAGGGGATTGACTGCATCCATTCTTTTCACAATTTCGCCAAATATCAGGAGAGAAACGATAGACAGAGAAACCCTTAGTACATGCAAATAGATGTAGATATTCAATTCATCCATGCCGCCGCCACCACCTCTGAATACAGCAAACTTAATGACTAAAAGGAGATTCTTTGTTATCTAATTAGCCAGAAATTGGAGTATACTCATACAATTCAGATTCACTCTGTACTAGAAGAGATATCTTCAAAAGGTATATGACTAATTGTTTTCTATAATTAGTTAAAATAGTTATTGTCACCTTATACCAAAAGAAGATTAACGAAAGGTATACTCAAAATTTTAGGGGTTTATTAAGTGGGCCAGGTCAGGCCTCTGTCTGACCTGACAACAATTACAGCCTCCCCGTTAAGAACATCAGTGTGCCCTTCCTTTTGCAGTACTTAAAAGAGTATCTCACGGCACAACTATTATTACAGTATTCTATACCGCAGAAGTCAAACTTCCGGGTAAACGAAGAGGCTCCTAAGAAGAAGGTGATACTTCTTCAATGGAACAAATAACTGATCATCCTAGTGCCCAGACTAGAGGCTTCAAAAGGTTATTGAATATCGGAATAAACTTCAAGCACTAATAGGTTCTTTGTTGTCATTTAAGCAAAAGGTAACACCATATATACCCATTTCAAACAAAGAAATAAGCACTAGAGCCGTTATTGAAGATGCAGATTTGATGGTGACTTGCATTATCAGAACTACATCATCCGATGCCCATGGACATTCTAATAAATCTCTATATATTTGTGTGTGTGCATATGTGCGTAATCCCTTATGTACAATATTGAGATTAAAAACGGGAAAAGAGGCCTCACAGGGAAAACTGAGTCACGAAAATCCTTTGCAGTAAATTCAACACTAGGGTTGATAGTACCAAGAAGATGATGAGGAACTCCTGTCACAACCACCCAAAATCAAAAATTAGATACTTGATGCAATATGCACAAAATTACACAACAGAATAGTACTCCGTTCCATTTTATGTAGCACCTTTCTTTTTTGGTCCATTCCAAAAAGATATCGGAAAACTCTTAAATATTAATTCCTTTTTAACATTAAAACTAGAGGTTAATTTTGGCATATCATGTAGTATAACTTGATGATTCACCCAATGACCCATGTGAAAGGAAGACAATCTTCTTTTGGCTTGAATTGTCAAGCCAACCAAATCAACAGTGAAAAATATTTGGCATCGCTCTGAATTCACAATATGGCATTTGACTTTGGCTTATATTGTTATGTCATTGATAACATCGAGAGAAGCCTATCTAACACATAAATAGAGAGCTTCTGGCTCATTTGTCCGACACACCAAAACAAAGAGAGTAAGAGAGCAATTCACATAGTAAAAAAAAAACACTCTGTGAAGAAAAATATAGAGAGTTTGAGCAATATTATAGCAAGGTGGAAAAATCAAAAGAAAGATTAATTTTTTTGAATGCGTAGTGGTCTTAATGGATGATTCTTCAATGAAATGATGTTTCTAGACTACGAGACTTACCTCCAATCACTTCCCATTAAAAATCCCTTTAAATTCTATCAACGCGCTCTCAAGGTAATGCAAAAATGGAGAAAAGAATGATTGGTTCGCGACTAATGAAGCGATCCCTGGTCTTTTGTTCTCAAGAAATAAACCCACAATTTCCGTGAAGCATCGTCAATAAATGTAAGAAAATATTTGTTACCTCCCATTGATTCTCCATTCATTGGACCACAAACATCAGAATATACTAAATCAAGTATAATCGATTTTCTTCCCTGAATTGCTTGAATATGTTATTTTTTGAATAAACAATAATCACACGCACTCACAGTTGTACCTTTTGAAAAGGAAATGAGTGACTTCTTGGCTAGGATATGCAATCCTTTCTCACTCATATGGCCTTATCTCCGGTGCCATAGATGAGCAAGCGTGTCATCTAAAACCGTATGCAATCCACCTTCACATATCTCAGCGGTTGTCTTGTACAACGAATATGGAGCAATATGGTCCTTTAGTAAGCCTCCACTTCGTATTGGCAAAGTAATTCCCGTACCCATCTCGATCTAGAGCGATCCCTGAAATCAAATTCATTCGCAGATCTCGTAAGTGCCGCATATCTTTTAGAACTAATGTGCATCCAACATTTGTCTTGATACAAATGTCACCAATCCCCTCTTTGAGTGACTGGTATTTCATATCTTGACCATCCCAAAATCTGGTACTTTGTACCTACAGAAAAATTCTCTTACCCGTGTAGCGTGGTAGGATATTATCGTGTCAACCACCCATTCTGACTCTTGGCTTGCTAAGTGCATGCATTCCTCCTCCTCGTGAACGAAGAGAACCACCTAATCATCATTGTGCACTACAGCAATTATGATGTCATCATTATTCTGGTCACTGCTCCTTACCTTTATTTGGGCAATCTCTTTTGAAATGACCGGGTTGACAGCAACTGTAGCAATTTCTACCTTTTGATCGGTTCCTAGACTTGTCAGTTTATTTATCACGGCTAGCTGAAGCTCTATAAAAACATTTTTCTCTGATTTCCTTGATAAGAGCATGTCTCTGGTTTTGAGGCTTCTTCCATCTTATCATTGAGTACGATAGCTTATGTGACCTCTTTTAACTCGATGATATATGT